>SNQN01000128.1:138879-163216 GCA_008642245.1 Bassia scoparia
TGAATTCTCATCTCTAGCCCTTATTATTTGCACTACCTTGACACTCTATACCACAATAAAAAAAATCATGCAGTCTCATAGCCAAGTTGGAGGCCCCCATTCTCATTTATTTCGCTCCTAACTAGATTGCCATGCATACTAATTACATCGATATGAAACAGCAAAAGATAAGATATATCTATATCTGGGCACAAACCGAAACTACCTACATACAGAATAGTCTCACATATACTTTATTGCAACACCCACCTAGGTGATCACTATCCAAACCCCTTCGCCTTACTCACTATACAAGATACAAAACCCCCATCAC
Source organism: Bassia scoparia (assembly GCA_008642245.1). Lineage (NCBI taxonomy): Eukaryota > Viridiplantae > Streptophyta > Magnoliopsida > Caryophyllales > Amaranthaceae > Bassia > Bassia scoparia. Next base: position 139,193 of record SNQN01000128.1, read on the forward strand.
ATTGCTTATTTATTAGTTAGTCAAATTATTTATCTTCTAATTTTTTTAATTAATGATTTTATTTTTTAAAAAGAAAATCATGCTTATGAGATATATGATTCTTAGATAGGGTTAATCATGTTGTAGTTCTTTCTAGCTTGGATTTTGGGCGATGGCAAAAGGTCGAAATGTCTAGGTATCCCAATCTTCTTCTTTCTTTTTTTCTTTTTTCTTTTCTTCTATTTTTCTTGAAAAATAAAATCTTTTCTTTAACTATCTTTCTTTGTATAAGTTCGCCTATCATTAACTGCAATCTAGAAATTTGTCAAATCTTCAATTCAATAGTAACTTTTTAAAGCATTTTCAGCCAGCCACCTTTTTTTTTTTTTGTTGTTGAAGATATATATATATCTATAGTTTTATATTGGTGAGGGTGAGGAAAGGGGAGGAGCAGCAACGTAACTTGGTTTTGTTTGGACACCAGTGGAATGCCAATACATTATCTCTCAAGCTCCAATGCAGATGGGACTGATGATGAATGCGAAAATCTTGGTTGGAAAAGACTGTATGAGTACAACCCATCTCAGAGACGTTGGAATTATCTTTCTGCAGTTGCTGAAGGGAATTGCCTTGAGGAAGATTCTTTTCCTTTTGATGATGATCTGGAAGATCATGAAGATTATTATGCCAATTTGCCTTTTGCTGCGTTATTTTCTTGTTTTAAGGTACTCCTTATATTCTTATTTTGCTAGTTATGTTGGCTTCAAGTTTAACATGAAGGCTTTACTTTGGTTGTTTGTGGAAGATTAGAACTCAAGTTCAATTTGCAACCTCTGATCTTTCTTTTCTTGTGTTTGCTTTTGGCCATGTGATCATATGAAATTATTATAGAAGTCTTTAATGTTGCAAATTTGCAATATGACCTTACTATTCTCTGATGCTTTTTTTTTTTTAATTTTTTTTTAAGTTAGATGTACTGATCATTTGTGCCATAAAGGCATAAATTGCCACTTAAGTTCCCGGGTAACGATTATGTCTAACATGTGGCTTGCCTATTTTTAATTGGCCAGGCAAGAGGTTTGAAGGTGACATGTGTGCTCTGTTACTGTTCAGAAGGCGATAACATACCTGATTCTTTTAATCTTGCTGAGGCAGCATGCAAAATTTTGAGACTTAAAGGTAAGCATTTTCACAATTTCATGTGATGCTTTCTTGGTTGCTTTCCATGAATAATTGAATATGTTATGTAAATGTGGCAAGCTACTAATGTATTAAGTGGTGAGCAGAGCATGTGGTAGTGACTGGTAGGTGGTCTAACCATTGGTTCCTGCCAAACTTCTCTCAAGTGCTGTTTCTTGCTTTACATGGATACATGACTCTAGACACAATACCCTACTAGGGTTAATTTTTCTTGTCTTGTCAGTATAGTTCTGAGTTATTAGGGGTAATCCAAGATTCATTTTAGGAGATGATCTTCTCTGTAGTGAGGATATGGACAGCTTGTAAATAAGGAGCCTTATAATTCATATGTCATAGTGTCATACACTCATGCCCATAAGATTCTCTTTGTGTCTCCCCACCTGRAAGTAAGTCATCTTCTGATGTTAATTCTGGCAAAAGGCATCCTATAAAAGTGATGATAATCAACGWGAGTGTCTATGCGTGGAATGGTGGAGAATTAGGTATTAGGAATGAGGGATCTGCGGTTATGAGTGATGTGATGATGATTTGCTTATAGACTATGATACATTGATACTAGTGCAACGGAAGTTGTGGTTGCACGTATGTAATGCCGGTGGTGCATAACAGTGGTGGGGCCTGGGGGTTCCATGATGTTAATCCACAGGCATAAAAATCACGGATCTCGTTGTTGCCCCAAGTGTAGCATAATTTATGGCTTTATGCCCATATGGGAGTATGGTTTCAAACTTTCAATGGATTAGCAGTATTGGGTATATTTACAAAATTGGCAGGAAGGTAGGCGAGTTAAATAACAGAGTGCAGGATTTCTTTTCAGTGTCACCGTGTCAAGTATCTAAGATACCCCCTCCTCCCAACACACACACACACACCCAAGAAACACCACCACCTCCACCTACACAGAAAAAGGAAACTAATGTGCATGGTGCACCTATATAGTTCTGTATAACAATTAAGACTTGTACATATGTCTTATCTCCAGCTTGGCTTCCCGTATCTTGCTACACACAGTAGCTTGGGATCTCTTTTGAAACATGTATGTTTTCTGTGCAGTGCTCATTGTTTGGAAATGAATTATCTTTGTTATTTTGCAGCTGGTGATCAAGGCGGATGGGTCACCCCACTTTCATGGAAGAGTGTGTATGGGCCTCCCCCAGATATGTCAATGTTCTAGGCTGTTTATACTCTGAAAGCATTGGATGGCAGAAACATTTCAAACTCTGTATTTAATGTATTACTAATCAAAGTGAAGGAACACATACATGACCTTGAGATAGTCCAGCCCCTGAGGTTAAATTTGGTTATGAAGCTTCTGTGTCCAATGAATTTTGTTAGGTACTTTCTAATGGTACAGACTGCAGAGTATTACAATTTCTCTCTCTCCTCTAGAATTAATTATAGTTGAAGACTTGAAGTAGGTGATTGGCATGTATCACACCTTGATCTTTTAATCTTCTTTGGAAGCTATATTGAGTTCAGCTTCCAAAGAAATCCATGTTACAGCATAGAAACTGYTCYTAAATCCATCGATTGTCGTCGTTAATCTCKTAGAGGCTAGCCCTTGAACTGTGAAATTAGGTARGGATTAGCTCTTAATTTTTTTCTACGAGACGAATATGCTAGAAATGAATGGATCAGCGAGTGCCAACTGTTACAGCAACTATAATTGCATTTCGCCACGACAGTAGGTTTAAGCATAACTGATTATGTCAAGGTAGATTGAGTTGATCGTTTCTTATCTGCTCCTCATATCGTTATCAAGGCCATGTCACTGCCTTGTCTGATTTATGATAATGTAACTATGTAAGTATCTTCCAATAACAATACTTTAAATAAACTAAATTAAACATTCCTTGCATTGCAATGGTTCCTACTAATTTAATCCAAGGAAAAATGTATGATTGGCAGTTTGAGTCAAACGTTTTGTGTTATTTAGTTTTAATTAACACAGCATGTAAAATGAAAACAGGACGACGATTAGCCATTCAAAGTGTCCAGCAGAGCAAGTGAGCAAAAAAAGTGCCGAAATTGAATTGTGTGGTGGATGTTTTCGGTTGGGGTTAAACTGAAAAAGGGTGAAAAAAGAAACTATTACCTAAAAACTTCCTCCGTATTCAAATACATGCAACAAAAGAATTTTTTATATCTCACAAAAAATACTCCTTTGTTGTAAGAATTAGAAAACGGAGGAAGTAATACAATTCTCGCAACGATTAAATATTTTTCCTCTTACTTTATATCAAATCGTTGCGAAATTGTGTTACAAACGTATTTGTAAAAGTCTAAATGACGAGAAAAATGAACATAAAATATCTTGCCGACCTGCCGCGGTAAAGTTAAGTGAAGTGATTGGAACGAAATCTATTATCTGTTATTTTATTTTTATAAAATATATAATGATTAAACATGTCTAGTTGTCTGCTTCATCACAGTATATTCGGCCACCTATAAGTAGGATCAGACACGTAATCCACATTTCCAGTGAGAAGAGAAGTGAAAGAGAACAGAAGAAGAAGAAGTGGAATTCCAATAATTGAATTGTTGAATTTAATTCTGAATTTCTGTTAATAACAGGTTGGCATCAGTCACTATTCAATCAATGCCTTTCTATCAACTCCACTTATTTTTTTCAATTCTCTGCTTTCTGCTGATTTTGATTTCCTTATAATATACAGTATCTTATGTTCTAGTGAGTTGAGTTTGAGGAGCAGAATCAAATCAAATCAAAACAAAACAAAATGATGAAAGGAGAGTTCCTGAGGATGAAGACAGAGGATGAGTTTCCGAGCAAGCAGATCCACTCTGATTTGAAGGAAGTCAGCAACGCTGCTAAGAAGCTCGCTTCTGATGTTATCAAGCTTGGAGGTCTCGGCTTTGGCACCTCTTTCCTTCAGTGGATTGCTTCTATTTCCGCCATGTACGTCTTCTCATCTTCTTCTTCCTTCCTTCGTTTATGTTTTCTGCAATTTTATGATATCTTCGTTTCATTTAGTGGGTTCGTTTTAAGTTACTAGTCGATTGACAGCTCTTCTGTGTTCAAGGTTCGTCTCATCTGATTATCCGGGTTGTGATTGAACTGATAATGCTTCTTAATTTATCCAATTTGTTAAAAAGATTTGTTCTTTTTTTGTTCAAAGTTGATATTTTGGGGGTAAAGTAGTGTTCAATCTGTTGATTTCATGATAAGCATTTTGTCAAAGGACAGCCAAATTAATTACATCCTGCTGGAGCAATATTTGACTCTAAGTATAATGAATATTAAAAGCTCCTGTTTGGTAGGGTGTAAATTCAGTGTAAATATTATTTTCATGGAAAAAACAGTTGCAAAATTAGTTCTCCATTGTTTGGTTGCAAGTATGAATTTTTTTTTAAAAAAAAGTATTGTTGCATTTGTTTTTGTTGTTATGGGGGTGGTCAGCGCGGTCTGGGGTCGGCGAGGACTGCGGGCCGCGAGCCGCGCACCGGGAATGGAATTAAGAGTAGTGCACACAGCTTTATGTGTCCAACAGAGGAAGAAAACAGCTTTTCATTTTACTTGTAGGGAGAATGGTTTTCTGTATCGGAAGAATTGATTGAACTGCACTCTGCTACCATAACACGGGCTAAATTATCCGTCCCATTCGTTAGCTCACTCAATTCTGGAAAGGGAGACGGAGTATTATTGTGGTACTTCCCATTCCTATGACAAGATCTCTATTGCCGTGCAAGAAAGTTCTTGTAAGCTTATTTGTCTAATATTTTGTAAATTGCAATACTATGCAATGCTATAAGTTTGATCATTAGTGACTGCAACTTGATCTACTAAATTCCTGATTGTTATCATTACATTAATGGATGGTGGCTTGACCTTATGATTCTGGATTGCAGTTATCTGTTTGTTTTGGATCGCACAACGGAAGGACAAATATTCTCACAGAGTCTCTTAGTGCCTTACATTTTCTTCAGTCTTCCTGGCCTGTTGTTAACGTTCTGAGGTTTGTTAATGGAAAGTACCTAGTATCTTATGGCCATATTTAACTACTAGTCTCAATTTTACTAAATTATTTTGCTATGCAGGACAGGTGGATGTGGATGTGCTTTCGTTACTGTCATATTGGCGTATTTTTCCTCAACGCTTCCCTGTATGATATATATGAATTCCGTCTTGACACCTTTTTGTTTCATTGGCATTTATATTTAGATACAGAGAGTGCACTTTAACTTTTGTGGTTCCATTCTACATTACATGGATTATATGAGCAATTCTTACAGGAAAGTTTGTAAAGTGAGAAGATACTAGGCTTGTGAGTTGTAAGTAATCGGTCCGAGATTAGTTCAATCGAGCTACCAATTGAAAGAGCTAAAGAATTTGGAGACAATGGAGTGAGAATTCTGCTATCAAGGTATGACCAAATACTTAATTTCAGTTAACAGAACTACAATGTAAAGAGCTAAAGTAAAATTGAGGAAATGGAAGAGAGAATTTCGCCTTGATCAAAGTCCTATGACAATACTCAATTCAGTCTAACAGACGTCTTCTAGAGCATACATCTCACGAGATGAATCTTTATATCCATCTGCTTGTTAACCCTCTAGTTGCTTGCCAAAATGAAGTCTCTGGTTCCTTTATCCTTGATTCCACCCCACCTCTCTCTAATCACAGGGCTATATGCTAACATACTAAACTGAGTAGGCAGGAAGGATACTGCAATCATCGAGTCCAGCAGTGTCATTCATCTAATTTACCCGTAATAAAGGGGAGAAAAGATCTGCACACTGAGACTGAAGAAAAACATGATTCCGAAATTGCTTGTTTGGATGTATTTATTAACTCTCATCTCTATTTGGACCTCACACTTGCATGTGTTTTTTTTTGTAGAATTGGCTGAACTCCAGGTTCTATTCATTCTGATCATAGTGGTGGCTCCTGATTGATTGCGTTCATTGTTCGTGAATGGATCGTTGTTGCAGCGATATGTTGGTAATTCTGGGTGTACTTTATTCAAGAACACCAGTAGAGCTCGTGGATTTAGGAACTCCCTTTCACTAGGGCTTAACCGGATATCAAAAACACTGTGGCATAATTCTTTGCTTGTCTAATCCAGTTTGTATCTGATTACCCAGCATCCTCTGAACTGCTGAATTTGCTGTGGCTGCAACATTGTGATTGTTTTTACAGCAGTCTGTGGGTGTTCATCCCTGATTGAATTTTGGAATTGCATTCAATATTTGTGACCTGCTCTGTATTTTGTCGGATCAAGTTGTCAAATAATGTTGTGTCTTGTGATTTTCACTTGCTTCAAAATGCACCTCAGGTGCTAAACAGTTACAGAGTTGTCAGCAGTATTAGAGTTACTTAATTTACAAGCCAAGGAGTTCTTCTCCTCAATGAAATCAACCCAATCCTGGGTACTACAAGTGCTAGTCTCAAAATCAGGTTTATCAAATAACACAAATCTATTACAAACCAAGTTTGATAACCTAGCAGCTTTAGCAATATTATCCACATCAGTCCCAGCTGCTCGTCCATGCCAATGAATCTCATTGTTCTTGTCTAGGTTTGCCCTGCACATATTGAAGATATTACAGTGTATATCAGTAAAATTATTATTGATTCCATACACTGCCTGCTGTGAATCCGAATAGATGCTAACATTTTTCCACTCTTCCAGATTTAGCCATTGCAGTGCTTGCAGGATCGCCTTAGCTTCAACATGTGTAGCATCGAGTCCCCTAACTTTCTTCACAAAAACCTTGAGCCATCTCCCTGAATTGTGCTTAAGAATCCCAGCTATACCTGCTGTCAAAGTGATAGAGCAGAAGGAAGCATCCACTACCATGAAGAAATTAGGTTTCTCTATTTCCACCACATACCCAGAACTACCCTTTTCTTTTGTATTAAGAGCAACATTAGCTCCTAAGTAAGCATTCACATTTCTCTTCACTTGTTCATATCATTGATCTCTTCTTTTACCAAGCATAAGTTCTGCACTTCGACCCCCCACTGAATTAATCTTCATTGTCCTTCCCAAACCACGTCTTGTCCCACGAGTGTTTTGACGGTTAGAAGCTTGATCATTTGCAGGCTTAAAAGTCACCTCAAATGCCTCATATTTTGTGTGTCTTCATTATACGGTTGTGTGAACCGGCACATGTTTTGACGGTTTCAAATTGTTTGGAAACCTCATATTCATTAGCTATAAACTTTGAAAATAGGGTGTTGGAATTGTCATTTTGGTGAACGTTAGGTTTCATATTTTGCTAAAATTGTTTCCATGTGTTTAAGGTAACATATGATTGACCCACTCCAAGTTTTAGATCCAAAAAATACCGTGTTTAGAGTAACAAATGAGCCAACGAAAAATCACGGCAAATGGAATCATTTGCGTCTCAAATTTTGCTTGCTTTCATCAATTGACCATTGGAACTCAAGGTACTCCGTACAATTTTTGGCCACTTTTCAAAAATTAGTCCGAAAGTCTATTTTTTTGTCCTCTATAATACTCGATTTCCAATTCCGAAACAACGTCATTCAGGATCTCGTCTCATTTTTCCCCAAAAATTATAGGACATGCTTAGGCCCACACATGAACGAATCACGTCAAGTTTGAACATTTAATACAAACGTCCCTCATATGAACTCATTTGGCCCCCAAATCTTTCTTGGACTCATCATATTATCATATAAACTCATAGTAAACATTTCGGGAATTTTTCCAAGAGTTGTCCGAGGACCTCATTTTAGTAATGTAATCCACGTTATTCGGCCAAGAAACGACATCTCGGCGACCTGACTCGAATTTGTCCAGAATTTCTATCACGCCTTCACGGTCATGAGAAACGACTATTCCAACAGTTTTGTACCCAAATACTAAGCATACTGCCTCCTACAAGCATTTTGACGTTTTCTCATTTTTTTTCTTTAACAGACTCAAAAGTCCCCCATATGAACTCATTTGACCCCCGAATCTTCCTTGGACCCATCATATTATCATATGAACCCATGAAAAACATTTCGACAATTTTTCCGAGAATTGTCCGGGGACCTCATTTCAGTGATGTATAATCCACGTTTTTCGACCAATAAACGACATCTCGGCGACCCGACTCAAATTTGTCCGAAATTTCTGTCACGCCTTCACGGTCATGAGAAAAGACTATTCCAATAGTTTTGTACCCAAATATTAAGCATACTGTCTCCTACGAGCGTTTCGACGTTTTCTCGTTTTTTCTTTTACGGACTCAAAAGTCCCCCGTTTGGACTCATTTGGCCCCAAATCTTCCTTGGACCCATCATATTATCATATGTACCCATGGTAAACATTTGGGCAATTTTTCCTAGAATTGTCCAAGGACCTCATTTCAGTGATGTATAATCCACGTTATTCGGCCAAGAAACGACATATCGACGATCGACCCGGCTCGAATTTGTCCGAAATCTCCGTCACGACTTCACGGTCATGAGAAACTACTATTCCAACAGTTTTGTACCCAAATACTAAGCATACCGCCTCCTATGAGGCTACGAGCGTTTCGACGTTTTCTCGTTTTTTCTTTAACGGACTCAAAAGTCCCCTGTATAGACTCATTCGGCCCCCAAATCTTCCTTGGACCCATCATATTATCAAATGAAACCATGGTAAACATTGGGCAATTTTTCCGTGTTGTCCAAGGTCCTCATTTTAGTGATGTATAATCCACGTTTTTCGACCAAGAAACGACATCTCGGCGACACGGCTCGAATTTGTCCGGAATTTCTGTCACGGCTTCGCGATCATGAGAAACGACTATTCCAACAGTTTTGTACCCATATACTAAGCGTACTACCTTTTACGAGCGTTTCGACGTTTTCTCGTTTTTTCGTTAACGGACTCAAAAGTCCCCCGTATGGACTCATTTGGCCCCCAAATCTCCCTAGGACCCATCATATTATCATATGAACTCATGGTAAATATTTGGGCAATTTTTCCGAGAATTGTCCGGAGACCTCATTTCAGTGATGTATAATCCATGTTTTCCGGCCAAAAAAGACAGCTCGGCGACTCGGCTCGAATTTGTCCGAAATTTCTGACACGCCTTCACGGTCATGAGAAACGACTATTCCAAAAGTTTTCTACCCAAATATTAAGCATACTACCTCCTACGAGCGTTTCGACGTTTTCTTGTTTTTTCTTTAAGGGACTCAAAAGTCCCCCGTATGGACTCATTTGGCCCCCAAATCTTCCTTGGACCCATTATTATCATATGAACCCATGGTAAACATTTCGGCAATTTTTTCGAGAATTGTCTGGGGACCTCATTTCAGTGATGTATAATCCATATTTTTCGGCTAAGAAACGACATTTCGACGACCCGGCTCGAATTTGTCTGGAATTTCTTTCACGCCTTCATGGTCATGAGAAATGACTATTCCAATAGTTTTGTACCTAAATACTAAGCGTACTGCCTGCTATGAGCGTTTCGACGTTTTTTCGTTTTTTCTTTAACGGACTCAAAATATAGGGTCCAATAGCACAAATTTCAATGACGACCCATCGTCATCGTGGCTTCATAATTTGCTTTGCAACCGTACTCATACCATCTCGTTTCGTTTGAAAATTTGGTGTGGCTTCGTCATTCGTAAATGGGAACCACCTATATAAATTTCAAGTCAATTCACAAATGTTGATCCGGACACTTATTTGTGGGCATATGTATTAGACTAAATTCGATTATTTTTTTAGGTATATGTATTTGATTAAATTATTATACGAAGTATAAGATATATTCTCCATTTTAACGACACAATTATTTTGTAAGGTCTCTTTGGCTATTATTTTCAAAATTATGTATGTAGGACTACTAATAATATTCTCCTACATATTGAGTAGCTTTACTGTATTAGACTAAATTATTGTGTAAGAACGAACTAGAGTATCTCCATATTAGTTACTAAATTTATTATGTAAGTTCTCCTTTTGTATTCTTTACTAAAGGATTCCACATTAACATTTTTTATGTACTACTACGAGAAGTTCTCACCGGCTTTGGCGAATCCCGCGGGAATTTGTATGGATATCTCGATGGGTAGCATCTCTTCCAGCTAAAATTTTTTTATTCTCAAGACTTGAACCCGAGACCTTGGTTAAAGAGTTTGAGACCCTTAACCACTCAAGCCAATTCTAGTTGGTTACTAAAGGATTACATATAGATGTAAGAATACTCATAGTATTTATTTTTTATTTTATATACCATATGATAGTGGCATAGTGCCTTTAAGGTGACTCTATAACTTGTCAAAACAATTGTTATCTTCCCTCAATTACTTTTTAGCCCGTTAATTAGAATTAAAAGACCCAAGAATTTTAGACTGGTTAAGTTGGATCTAATGCTTGACACTTGACACAACACTGTCTTCTCTTGGAAATGGTCCATTGTGTTCATTGAAAACTAAGAGAGGACAGTGTATTGGTCCTCAATCGAATGCACCAAGCAGCTAATAACGAGTAAGTAGAGCGCATTTACATTGATCGAATAGCAAACTGCGGAAGGGAAAGCTCAAATGAATTCCATATGGATTGAAAAAAAAGCATAGAACACCTTTGTATTGACAAACACACATCAATTCTATAACAATTACATACAGAAACTGGTACTAAGAGAATGAGAATGCCTTCATGGCACATAGCAACTTGTATAACTATCAGTCTATCAACTCCAACATCGTCATATTCATTGCAAATTTTAAAACAATATTTGTTTATGCATATCACGCCTTTGATCCCTTTGCTTCACTGTACATCTCGTTAACAATTTCCTGCGTATTTCATACAAACGCATGCACACATCAGAATTCAGAGGGGCAGCACCAGTAATAAAGACCTTTAATTTGTGGCATAACGAGCTACTTACAAACTGAGCATACATAACAGATTTACAGCAAACCTGGCTTCTAATTCATACCAAAAGTACTATGACAAAAGTACTCTAATTGTGTACATAAGTTTACTTGCAAAATAGAAAATTTATTAGTTTGGCAATAGTATAAGGTTTGTACCTTGTAATGTTTGAGCAACTGGGGCCTCTTCAGTTTAAAAGTTGGAGTCATCAAATCCCTTTCAATATCGAAAGGAACGGGTTCTAGGAATATTGCTATTAACATCTCGAAACCTCGAAGCTGTTTATAGGTAAAAAATGAGATTAAAACACAGTTAAGAATCTAAGATGTAACTAGTCACCTGCATAAAAGAGCAAACTACGATTGAATTACATACTTTATGTTTTTGACCAGTGCCGTTGAGTTCCTCCAGGAAAAATTTCCTAGCCTTGGCACTTTTGCAGAGTGTGCTAAAGTCCCCAGTCTCTTGATTATGAGCTGCCCAATCTTCAAGTGCCTTCCTCTCAGGAACGACAACAGCCACAAGAAATGATTCGAAACTATTGCCGTAAACCCAAATCTGTACAGACAACAGCCTGTCATTTACCTACTCACTCAGTCACTCCCACACGGGTGTGAAAAGGGAAACTGCATGCATTTTCGTTAAGCAAAACTTACCGATGCTATAAGCTTACACCGTGAGTATATGTTCTCAAGGTTTTCTACAGCCACATATTCCCCTTGAGACAGCTTAAATATGTTCTTCTTCCTGTCAATGATTTTCATGGAACCATCAGGCTGCCACTCACCAATGTCCCCTGAAAAGTTGGCACAAATATTAAAACTACACTTTCCAGTCAAAGATATAGAAGTTTCCTCATTATTTTGCACTAAACAMTAAATCAGTGGCAAGGTCCTTTCCTCCCTTTACTGCTCAGTGCTCACCAAAGCTCCGACCCTCGTACGTGGAAATAACAATCAGTCTCGAAATGCCTTATCTTAGTACTCCCAAGTCCCAAGCGTAATTTCTTTGTTAAAAGTTGGTTAAACTCACAGGACGAACACACATTTGACTTTCTAAGTATATTTTTTAAGAATGACATCTGTGACTTTTGATGAAATCATGAAGAGTACAATAGATTGGCATATCAAATGAAAAGTCCTCAAAGTACGGTAAAAACACTGATGACACAAGGTAGCTTTGTAAACAGGGAATCTACCTGTATGGAACCACCCATCTATAAGAACTTCTTGACATAGATCTTGCCTCTTATGATAACCAGAGAACAACGTATTCCCCCTTATACAAATTTCMCCACGTGGTGTGCTTGAAAGCGCATCATATTCCATCTCTGGAACAGATTCCAGTCTTGCTTCTATGGTKGTTGTAGGGACTCCCACAGTACCCATCATTGAATGTACATTAGCTATTGAAGTAAAACATCCAGCACAGCTTTCAGTGAGTCCTACAGATGAAATACATACTGTTAACAGGTTGACAGATAAGGCAAACAAAATAGCGGCATGATCCAGCACACAAATTTTGAAGCCAAGTAAAGCTGAAAACTCAAGGCTTGGCACAAAGAGGCAATTTGTTACAGCTTATATGAAGGCCTTATGACTCACCATATCCTTGCACCACCACACTGCAGCAAGTAACCCTKAAAAATTCTTCAACATGCCARGGTAATGGCGCTCCTCCAGAAAACATAATACGCAATCGTCCTCCAAAACTTAGCCTGATCTGTTGCAATTAAGATATATCCGAGTATCAAGCTAAAAGTACCAAGTAAACACTTACAAGTTACAAACAATACTGGACAGGAAATAAAAATGTGAAAGAAGGAAATTGAGAGAGATGTAAAAGTGTATAGGGAAAGAATCCACCAACTTTACCTAAAAACAAGCTTGTCCAAAAGGTGGTTCCGCACTTCAGCTCGTTGCGTAATCCTTCTCCATATCCTCATTTAACTGTTGCATTTACAGAATAAGCGTGGCAATGATAGAGGACAAGTAAGAAAATGAAGAAAAGTGATGGAAAACTTGAACTTACTAATGTAGGCATAGTCAAACAGCCTTCCTGAGAGAACCACCGGAATGAAACTATTATCGACTGATACCTTAAGGAAAATCAAATTATTATTCTCTTATATAATTTCATAATACTGAGGATAACTGACATACATCAATAAACAGATCATACCATATTAAACGCTCAAAACCCTAGGAACCCCAACAGAAATAGTTGGTTCAATCTCTGAGATCCATCGAGCAGATATCTCACGTCCTAATTGAAATGCAGAAACCAGGTAATCAATGAATTCGAAGGCTCATAATTTGAGCACAAAGAACATATTAATGTGTAGGATATAAACTTACTCCCTCGCCCAGAAACCTACTAATCAGTGCCTTCTAAATGCATACGAATACTCTACTATCTGATCAAATATATGAGCCAATGATGAAATGAGAAGCTAGACGTCTTCTGCAATGCCTGTAACATAAGGTTTGTCAGTTAGTTTCATTCTTACAACAGTCTCCTGTAACTCAAGGACTTAGTAAAAGATTAAATCAACCCTTTTCAGCTTGAATTGCTTCAAACACACCAATACACCTAAAAATAGCAAATTCTCTCTACTCCCCTGTCTCAAAAGCATGGTCCTTCTATAATTACGTGTAACGTTCCACTTACAATCTGTTTTCCTCTTTATTTTTTTTTTAATTTACTATAAATTTCTGTGAAAGATGAACCGGAACAAATTACTTCGAATGAAAGTGGTAGACTATTGTGCATTCAGAGCCACAAGATTCCCAAGATAGAGACTCGGTACCGATTTTCTGTCTTGAAAGACATGTAGTTCTATAGAAAAGAACTCACTGCGAGAAGCTGCATAGGTGCAGGAATCAGGACCCCCCTTGTTCTCCAGGTAAGTGGGACACACTATGTGATAATAATTGGTGCCAGCTATATCTGTCTTTGTTTCAGAGGAAAGCTGACATCTGTGTTCCCTGGGAGTAACACAAAACGGATAAAAAGAAAAAAAGAAGAAGAAACAATGATAGATGTATGCTTAACAGTAAATGAGATTGTTAGTCCCTTCCGCATCTACATGACATTAGATTTTCTAGATAATAGCTCTGAGCTCTGAGAAGCAGGATTTAGCTATAGACACTACCAATTTAGAGAATTCTTCCAAGAGAAACAAGACACGCCGGCAATCCTCGCTTCCTTCCTTTGCTGCTAGAGGATTTTCAAAAGCTGACATGGCTTGGGGCACAAAATAGAATGTATCATTCAATACATGAGAAAATTTAATAGCCCAAACGACTTATTGTAGCGAAACAATATTACCTACATTTTTAGAGTGAGTATATTATTGTACAAGCATGCCAATATCTGCATAAAGATCAATACAAATTCACTAGCATAGGCTTAAAGACTTCAACAATTAACACACCTTGAATAGGACACATGACCGAGCAATCTCACATGTTCCACATAGGGTTTTGAATAGTAAACATGCAGAAATTTACTAACAGTTTAATGCGCGAGGATAACGATCACTAATTAAAAGAACTTACGTGTATCTTTTTTTACTGAACAAAATACTAGGACACTCTGACATTGGTTGATGTATGAACCCATCTGCTTTTGGGACCTGCACATAGTCATATAACACATTCTTAATCCGGATAACATCACTAACCAACATATGAAAAAGCAATTATCTAGTAATGAATAATGCAAGATCAAATGATCTACAATATATAAGTAGCTTACAAGTGGTTGTCGTCAAAGTGCCACATAGGGCATACGATTGACTGTTGCTACCTGATATGTCAAAACATCGTTTTAGCTCTATCATAGGCACTGACTTGACTCAACTACAATGCAACGGAGATAGCTACCGATAACCAAAGCACTGCTCAGAGAATGGGCTAACCATAGAGTAGTGCTATCAAATTATGTCTCTCAAAACAATGATAGGTGATTGAAATCAATATACAGAAAACTAGACAAGAAAGCTGCACAACTACCAAAGGCTACACCCGATGTATGCAAAAATGCAAAACTCAAGAATACCTCAAGTCAATTGATCCACATCGGGAACAGTTGACCCAATATTCCGCAATGTCCCCACCTCATAAGAAATATGGCAATGAAAATCAGAAATATCAGTGAAGCCAACTTCTTTCCACTCAACTATATGGCAGCAAAACCACAGTTTAATTCTCGTTGACATATTCAACTAGGTGATATACAGTAATTTGTTACTCGGATATTGCCCTGACTCTCTAATAATGAATGAATGCCCTTTTAATCAAATAAATAAAATACAATCATGAATTGAAGGCGATACTAGGTTCGAAGTAGAGCAATACAACTTTACTACTGTCAAGGTCGATGAAGAATGACCAGTAACAGACCAAACTTGCATGGTTATGCAGTGTTTATCGAGGAAATTCAATCGAAACAAGCAACAATACCCAACAAATTCTCAAATCATATGAGCAGCAACAAATTTCACTGAATAAATTATAAGAAATTAAAAGTAAAAATAATAAAAACGTCTCACAGCGATATAACAAACCAGTTTGAGATTAAGCAGAGCCGAGATTCGAATGTGACTCATAAACCTGGTTTTATATAGATGCCACTTTATACGAAATCCCGCGATAAATTTGGAAAATTGCGAAAGGAAAAGCAAAGTTTATGATTTGATTAGGATAACTAGCAAAATTTTTGTCATGCTTTGTAAAAATTTAGAAACTGTAAATTATAATCAAGTGTTTAACAGACAAAAAAAGACCGGCACCTTGTCCACAGATGGATCTGGCGGGAGGGCCCAGCAGTATAATTACTGGGATATCTCCTCCACGGTCTATTGCTGGAAACCAACAATTAACCAATCAAATGTTAACAACACATCTTACATTTTCAATGTTGCTGATTAACACACACTAATTGCAGGGATTAATTTAATTATAAAAACAGGCCCATTGCTCATTATAGGTTAAACGCGAGCGAGCTGCAGTTGTTCAATCCTGCCTAGTGCAGGTTCGAGACCCCATGGGCAAGATAAGTATTTTTGATTCGTTGTTTAACCTAAAGTGGAGGGGGTAACTGTGCTGTGATCGTGTCAACGGTCAGCATAAGGTGTTGATCCCTTTTAACACCTAACCCGACCGTTTAAACAAACTGTGCATAAGTGTCAACACGTATTACTTAAAACGGTTGAATAACCCTCGACCTCAAACCCGCTAATACGAATCATTTCGTGTCGATGAAGTTAGCGTGTTCACGCTACTTTTTTAATACTAATGATAAACTGGGTGCAATCGATTGTCGTGTCGTGTCAACCCATTTATTTAACGGTTGAATCTCAACCCATAACACGACCTTAATAAACGTGTCCGTGTCGTGCAACCGTTTACATAAACGAGTCAAGACCCAAACCCAAACCTTAATAAACGGTGTCGATCTTCTGTGTCGTGTTGCTTTTGACCACCTCTATTTTTACCCAACTGCCCTGTGAATGTTTCCATTTTCATTTTACAAATTCTGATACAGCAGGTGTGACTATGAGTTCTCCATTACATAAAATATATTTCAATGATTTTCAAAACAAAAAACAGAAATTGATTTTCAGATCCAGCAAGTTTTATAGAGAGTGTATGTATATATAGTAGACTCATGATCTCATCGGATCCTATGAAGCCAACTCAATTGTGGAAAAAACAAAAAGGAAATTATTAGCTTACAAAATCACATCTAATACGTATGTACTCTAATATAGTAAGGAGTGGCATGATTGAATTTGAAAGTAACATCATATATATATGAATGAATGATACCTGAAAATATCCCAGGGACTCTGAGCAGCTTCGGGAACTCCAGTGAGGCCATCTTCAGCGTAAATGCAGCGATAKACAGCCCCTGCAGATGGCCTACCCTCCGTCGCTGGCACTGCTTCCTCGACCTTCACTGTGTACACCGCCATTTTTGTAAAACTAGCTGGCTTGCTTGCTTGCTTGCTTGCTTATTAGGAAGAAATTAAAATGCAGTAAGCTAGCTAGCTAGCTTTGCTGATCGATATTATTATGATATAAATTTAAGCAAGTTAATTTGATGAATAAATAAAATGTAGTATGTATAGTAGCTGATAAATGCATAAATTCAAAGGCAAATAAATTGAAGAAGAAGGATGAGGTAAGTAGTTGAGCGTAGTGGTAGCAATTAATTTTGCAGCACAAAAATATGGTTGGTGATAGACTTGTATGTAATTATGTATGTGCAAACCTTACCATTGCCAACAACTATTTATTATTTATTACTCCCACTGCTCTCGCTCTCTCTCTCTCTTCGTTATCATTTCGGAACTCCATTAATGCTCTTGCATTCTTGCATACACTCTACTAATATACTATATGCTCTTTCACACTCCACTTTTTATTTGCAATGCTATTTTTTCATGTTTTCCCACTAAGTTAATTAGTTTCATGTGTTTCATAAAAAAATGGTCACATATTCACATCAACATAATTCAAGTATAAAAATGTTATTACTTGGTATTTATGTTTACACTTTATTAATCAAAGTTTTAATCTCATCACCATGATCAAATAATGAATCGTATTAGAATCCTATAGATTTTTTGGAGATACTAAACAAAATTTCATATGAAATACATTATGTAACTTAATAGGAATATAAAGTATAAAGCATTGCTAGAGAATCACAGCCTTGTAACGAGCTCGATCGTAGTCACGTCGCACCCGTTAATATAGCCAATTTAATTATACAGTATAATAATATAGCCAATGATCAATTGATGCTTGAATTAGTGAAATATATAAGACGTGTTGTATAAGTAGTAACTACTAGGATGATCAGATGGTCCGGCTCACAAGTCGCCCCCGACCCGTTTGCCAAAAAATGCAGGTTTGGATAAAAATATTTCGGTCCACATCGAACCCGGTAAGATTTGACTCGCTTTTTAAAAAACATTTGGGCGGTTTCGAAGAAAAAGTGCTCGTTTAATTTTTATCGGGCAGCTAGCCACAGAGTCCGTACGGCCCGCACTATTTTTTACGTGTTTGAGCAAGATTTTTGGGGCCAGATCCAAGCTCGCCAGCAACAATGGACAATAAATTTCTTTCTTAGCCGGCCCGAACCAACACAAACCGTACTTTGATCACCTCTACTAGTAATGTATTGTACTTAGAAAGAGCATATAAGAGTAGCTAGTATCCGCAAATTAAAGTGGTAATTAATGTTGTGCGACCTACCTCTTTAATTTCACAAGTAATGCACCTAAATTTTCAGTCTGACTACTAACAAGAGCGAGCATTTTAATTACTCCTCCATTTCTTTTTACTTGCACCATTTCCTTTTTGGGAGTCAAAGTTTGTAAACTTTGACCAATTTTTTGGCAAATTTATAATGTATAATATAGTCAAGTGAGATGTTATTAGATCGTCTTAATGTATAGTTTATTAATATCAAATTTTTATATTTTCTAAACAATCAATTAAGTTATTAGTAGTCAAAGTTGTGTCTTGAAAACTGTGCAAAATGAAATGGTGCAAGTAAAAAGAAATGGAGGGAGTATAATTAATGTCCTCTAACTTCAATATAATAATCAAACATTTGTCTAGTCGTACCTATACAGCTATACTGTTAGTCTTTAACTTGGAAATGGAAGGGAAGGATGCATCTATCAAAATTAAATAAAGCTTCCTTAATTTTTAAACAGAATATGCAAATACAATAATATAATCGATATTGCTATCGAATGCCCAAGACGTTAAATAAGTTATATATATATATTTTTTAAAATGGTATTAAACTTGAAATGCATATCAAATTCACACGTCGATTGATGTAATTAATGTTTATATTCATTTAATATTTTCATTTTTAATTATCTTATCTAACGTCTCAGAGGCGCTTGTTAACTTTTATCTAATATAATTACTCCGTTCACTAGATCACTACTAAACTATCCCCTTTGTTGCATTTTCTCCTTATGATTTTTCTCTATTTCTTCGCTACATGACATTTTCTTTATCACTCTATTTAGTGCGGATACAATCCATAGCTCACCATAACAACTCCATATTGCTGATTGTGTACTTGTTTGGTAGAGTCCACTAACCTCCGGTTGTGTTCGGTCCACTACACACCTAGCCACCTAGGTATACATGGGTCATGGTGGATCTTCAACGTTTAATTTGACACACGAATCGAAAGATGGCCAAAAATTATTTCAAGAGAGAGGTTATGGATCAACATAACAAACCTGTATTAGATTTATCTTTTCATAGTTTTTTAAAAAAGCGTTAATATAATACATTTCAAAAAAAACAAAAATCATTATATATGTTGTCTTAAAAGTTTACAAATAATTCCTCCCTTTTTGTTGTGTCTATCTTGCTCTTTCTCCTTAAAAGTTATAGGGATAACTTGATCTAGTCAAAGAAGCGCAGCATAGTTTCTGAAAACACAAATCTACATTAATCTTTTTTAGCAGCGATGACTTAAACTTAGTTTTTGCAATGTATGCATTACGATGGCATGCTTTGCAAATTTGACATGTACTCCGTAATGATGAAATTAATACGGTAGTAATAAACTGAATACAGTATTGGTTATAAAAAATGTTCCTAGCTGATACTAAATTCTACTATAAAATGAACATGATTAAGCTAGCAAAAATTGACCTATTGTTTGAGTTTGAAGTCAAGTCTAACAAAGGGTTAGAATTACTATATTGATTTTTTTTAATAAGCTACTAAGCTACTACTATAAAAGTATAAATAAATAAACATAAACAGAGAAGAAAAGCATAAAAATATAGACTATCTAGTATTGGTGTTGGAATTATTGCTTGAGAAATTGAATTGATGAGTTGAACAGTAAAGGACATCACATGTGTCACCATAATCCACGCATGCATTGCCAAACAGCCAAACAAACTACACAACTACACAGGGCTCTTATAAAATACTCCTTAACTTAAAATAATACTGGAAACACATCACAATTCACAAACAATCTAAGCAGCAAATCAGATCATGTCATATGATTCATACGTGACTATACACGCCATTCCTCGCAAAAATGTTAAGGCACATTCGCACACCGCTCAAAAGAGAGGATCACGTTTGTGTGTTACTTCGCGTGTGTGACTATATTAAAACAGAGCCAAGAGGAGTCCAAAGACCAAAGCCATGAATGATTGAATCTCCCGCGTTTCTTAATAATACCTACTTACACATAACAAATAGCAACAAAATGATATACTTGATGAGTCATCAGAATTCAATATCCAATATTATCCTGCATTTAATTCAATTACTATAATAAATGAATTATGAAATTTCCTAATTTCTAACCAACATCATCAACAATTAACACATACACTGTTGCTCTGTTTCTCTCTCATGTGCACCGAAACAGAGAGAAGTAGATAGATAGAGAGGGAGAGAGTAAGCTCCAAAAATATAAACTGCTACTCTACTCTCTTTGCAGTAACTTCAAGTCTTCAACCCTACTACTGCTGCTACTACTATACTATACCTATGCTACTGTATTTTTTTAATGCTTTTTACTCAGTCTTCTCTCTCTATCACTCTATCACTCCCTATTTCATCCATGCTTCGTCAACTCAATTCAATTCCTCAACCATTTAATGCTCTCCACACTTTGACACATCTCCCATTAATTTCTCTCCTTTGCATTTACACCTCCTTACCCCCACCTCTTTTACACCCTCATCTCAACCGTCCATTCCTTCCCCTAATCCTACGCCTCKCACGTGTCCTCATCTCCTACCGTCTGTTGTACCTCTCCGGCGATATCAACGCTTCTGGATCCCCTGACCTCATTCTGCTCGATGAATACACACTTCCCCTTCCAAACAACGGCGACGCCATCGCCTTCATTCTTCGCGACGAGCTCCCGTACCGTAAGCTTTCCGACCACTCCGTCATCGGAAAGTATCCTTTTCGCCGGAAAAATGCCGGTGATTTCATCGTTCTTCTGAATGAGAACACTCGAGACTTCGCTAACGAGCCAAACGGCGTTGATGATGAGGGTCGCTTCGACCAGAAGAAGCTTCGTCGATGTCAGTGGTGATACGGCATCGTTGCAGCCTCCATTACCATCCTCTCCGAAGGGTAACTCCGCTCAAACCCAAACGAATACGATCGCTTTAACAGGAAGTCCAACTCTCTTCTGTTACTCCGGTGATCCTCCGACTGAATGACTCTCCTTTCGGGCGAGAAGATCTCCTGAATTTCGCCGGGGTTTCGCTCTGCATCGACTTCCGGCAACGGCTCCAAAAACATGCCGTCCATGAGAACACCTTCGTCGAAGCTGGGACGAATRCTGGCGGCCATGACWGGAGAAAGCAGWGGAGAATCCGGGGCCGGAGGGAGGTATACACCAMCACGGCAGAGAGGACACGTGGCGTGAGATCGAAGCCACATATCGATGCACTCGACGTGGAAGGAGTGACAGCAATGAGGCAGGGTGCGAATACTCTCGCCCTCTTCGAAATCAAGGAGACAAACAGCACAATCATGAAAACCATCGATGTCAATAAAGCCAAGTTTGGTMGGAAACTTGTAGACAGTGAGGGGAATGTTTTTGATGATGGATTCGTCGAGGCCGTAGGGGGAGTAAACGTAGAAGCCATCGGAGGACTCGTAGGGGGGAGGAGGGGAGCCGAAGTCGGAGGGAGAACGGAGGAATCTACGGCGGCGGTGGTGGCGGAGGAAGCGGATGAAAGGAGGGAAGAGGTGGCGGGAGATGACTCGAGAGTAGGTGATGAATAAGAAAGCAGCTGCAGCGACGATGACCATGGCGATCAAAGGAGGACTGAAGTCAATGGGTGAGCTGGAGGAGGAGGAAGGTGGGGAGGGACGGATGTAGAGAGAGGAAGAGAAAGAGGTGGGGGCAAGTGTGGGGCCGGGGTGGTGGTGCTGAGGTGGTCTAGCAGCAGCCATTTTTAGAGAGAGAGAGAGAGAGGGGGAAGAAGAGTGGGAGGTGAAAAGGAAGGAAAGAGGGAGAAGAGGGTTTTAATCGGGGATGATGATAATTAATGGAGGTTGGTGGTGTTGGCGAAAATTCTAAAATGGAGTTACGATTGGTAAATATGGAATTTTATATTTAATTTACTTATTAATTAAATTTAATAAATTAAAGTGGAAGAATAGGGGGGTGGGGGTCAATGACACGTAAGCGGGGTGAGAGTCCCACAAAGCACTTAGTTTAGTCCATCACAAAATCACAAGTGCTGGAGAATAGGAGATGTGTGGTGCTGAAAACGAAGTTTTGACTTGCTGAATACGGGTAACACTACACTGACTAATATCTAACATAATGGTGGTGAGTGAACAAAGACGTAGAGTCTGTTTGTTTAAATTAGCGGTAGAAGTAGTCGTCAATTATAAAGGTTAGTAGTTATCGATTAGTACTTTAGCAGAGGTTGAAGTTGTTTGTAATTGGTTAGTGTTTCGAAAAATAAGTAGCGAATAAAGTAATATTTTATTAAAAATATAATAATTAAAAAAGTAAATCGTAGAGTTTGAGAAAAACTATTCCAAAAAGCTAACAATATTATCTACCAAATATTGCAATTTAGATTAAATAGAGTTTTGATCAAGTCAAAACTCTAAAAGCCACCTCAAACGATACATCGAAACACACTGGTAAGGAAAGGAAACAGGAATGAATGAGTGTAAAGTCTAAAGTATAATGTGAATACATATAGACAGAGAAAAGGACTTGGAATGGTGAAGTGGGGGAATAGTACAGTAGAATAAGGGTCAAGGGGGGCTTTTTAATTGGGTTTGTATTACCAATAAGAATAGTAGGACTTGGAGGTCTAATGCCCCCCCTGTCTGTGGGGAGTGGGGATGCCATGCTAACTTTTCCTTTTTTTTCTTTTTTCCTTTTTCCTTTTTATTGGGCTCTGCCACCTAAAAAGATGGTAAGTATTGGGTGCTTATTGCCTCATATCTGCCTTATTACCAGTTTACCACTCTGTATTCCTTTTGTGATTTGTGAATGCCATCCTTTTGATCATACAAGATGTGCTTTCCTTGTGCATTCACAGCAAATGTACTGTACATCTCAATTTCATATAGACATTCAAGGTTCACTAATTGCTCTTCAGTCTTAATATCTTGCAAAAGACTATCCCTAATTCCACACCAAATAAATAATGTTCTAAACTTGAAAACAAATTGTTTATGCATTATAAATTTTGAGATCCAATAAGCACTCTAGATGAAACTTGGACATCAATTTATAAGTTCATACTCTAATATTAATATTTGTAGATTATAGTTAGAGAAGACGTGAATGTTTTGTAAGACCTACAACATCACTGATTACACCATCATTAATTATATTAGTATCAAGAGAGTATGGATGGTCATAATAAATTTACGAAAAGAAATTAATTTCCAGCATAGATTTTCAAAACATGTTATATCACATCCCTTAATCGTTATTTTGGACGATGCATTTTTTACACATTAATTATACACAGTCACGGACCTTTATTTTATTTTTTCTATTTTGAAAAAAAAAAAAGCAGTTCATGACCTGACAAAGCAAGGGCTATGAATAAGCCCAAACCAAACCAAACAAATCACATGTAGCCCTACGAAAAAGAACGATAAACTGAAGCGTAAAACTTAGAAAGAAAAGACAAATTGAAAAACAGAAAACAGAGTCTAGATGTTTAGAAGTTTTAGTTCATTGACACGTGTCAATTTCAGTAAGAATTCTCGAAGCCAAAACATAAGCAATGTTCGGAGAAATTCTTCAGAGGAACCAAGCAAGGAAGGAAGCCCTCAAGCAGCTTCTTCCATCGTTGATTCTTCGGGTGCTTGTCACCTTCATCCTGCCTCACTTACGTTCTTCACACTTTCCAGAAGAGGACCTCGCTCTTCCAACTAATCTGTACTACATCTTCCCTTTAATCACTTTTCCG
>SNQN01000128.1:168154-196365 GCA_008642245.1 Bassia scoparia
AGAAACGCATTAGATCGCCATCACCCATCATCTGAACTCCTTGAAAGCGCTTAATGAGGATTTAGCACGTGACCTGAGGCGGGCCGTGCCGAATGTGATGATGGTGGCGTAGGAGTGAGAGAGGTGGGAATGGCGGTTGGCGAAGAGGAGAAGCGGAGGGCAAGACGGGGATTGTTGGGATTGGAGGGTAATTTGGGAAATTTGGGGAGGAGTGAAGCCGTGAGGGAAGAGAGAGAGGAGGTGGACCACCGGGATTTAGCGCGGCGGTGGGTCAACGTTGATACGGCGGTTGACAGACGGAGCTGTCGGAAGTTTCACGGATGAGGAACAATGTTGTGAAGTGAAGGTTGGTGGTGGTGGCGCGTGATGTAGTGCACACGCGCGTCTGAGGATTGCAGTTGACATAATCACAGCTGCCATTTTGAAGACATTTAAGCTTTAAGGTTAACCAAAAAATTGCAGAATTTGGGACTAAGATGAATAATGTTAGGCTTTAAATTCGGTGTTTGGGCAGATTTGTTTGGCAAACGCATGACTGATACAATAATGATTATGAATAGTTCAAAAATTTTCAACATGGAAATAAAATCTTATAGACAATCTACAATAATGATATAGGTAGAAACATAAAATTAGAGAAGATACCAAACTTTTACTACTACTATAAAACAATTACGGAGTACTTGTATTATTTTTCTCTTCATGAACACATATATTTCTTCTTTCATGAAACAAATGTAGTCTCATCTTTTCTCACAGCTCTCTACTTAACGTCCTTCAACTTTTCTGGGATGGATGCCTGGATGCTGTGTGCCTGTGTCCACCATTCTGGCAAATCATTTACTCCCTCGCTAGTCCCTACTTCCTGCTACTGATAGAGATGTGGTCTCTAGTGTAGCACGACTATTATTAGCACCTCAATTATTATACACACGGATTAATTACCGACTACAACACATCATCTTTTTGGATAATTATATACCTTCACTACCTTAGCATGTAGGACACAACAAGTTATTCTCTATATCATGTAGTGGATCATGTCTATTAATATTTACTCGTAGTTTGCCTAGTCAAGTTTATTTTCAAGATGAATACACTCGATTCAACTTTACGTCCTATATTCTAGGTGCATTAATAAGAATCAAAAAGTAAAAATGAATTACTTCATTATATATTACGCATAAAAAAAAATGACTCACTAAACGTGAATTTGAAACCTGTTATTATTACAAAATTGAAGTAATAATGGAATCTATAAGAAAACCCATTGTTCTTCGCCACACGGCACCAAATAGTGTACAAGTAGATCAGATCATCATCTTCTTGCTTAGTTGCTTGTTGTGCTTTACTGCAATACCAAGTAATTGGAATCAAGAGAATGTCAAAAGGAGAAAAGTTAAAGAAATCAGATAAACTTTAAAACTCATTTTTCTGAGGCCTTGAATGTGAAATATTATGCTCTCTGTCTCCCCCTCAAAACAAACTCTCTATCTAATTATAAAGAAAACTATGTATGTATGTATTATTAGATACCAATTAGCTTCACTCACAAGCTAATTTATTTAATCTCATTTTTCTGATACCATCCCATTATTTTGATCAATCAAGTATATTTATTTATATATATTGGAAACTAGGAATACTTTGTGTATGAATTCCTAACAGAATCAATCAAGCCATGAAATATAATGAGATATCTCATTTTAATCATCCCCAACACAAACTCAAATTCGAATACACAGAGGTACCTTATAAGTGTGATGGGTGCAAGGAAATAGGCTTAGGATCATGTTACAAGTGCAAAACATGTGATCATGATCTTCATATGCACTGTGCCATCCCTACCCCTGCAATTCACCACCCCTTTTACCCCAAATGTTCCTTCGTCTTCATGTCCAGGCCTCCTGGGAACGTGCCTCGCTACTGCAATGCCTGCGAGAGGAGTGTTACAGGCTTCCTGTACCATTGCAAGTCTTGCGGTTTTGATCTCCACCCTTGTTGCGCCAAGCTTCCTACCGTCTTGGATGATGGAGGTCTCAAGTTGTATTTATATAGGAAGGTCAGTCATCAATCTCAATATTAGTTGTATTTATGTTGTGTGAATTGTGACAGTGCTATGAGATCACAGTGTCAAACAGGAAGCATTAGCTACATTCCCATACATAATATATGTGTGTGTTGGTTAACTAATTCAATTCGATTCGAATTCAGTGCTGATCTGATTAAACATGGTATATATATATGGATGATATAGGTTAGTGCAACGTGCGAAAGATGTGGAAGCAAAGGACGGAGTTGGAGCTACAGATCATCAAACAAGAAATACAATCTACATGTAGCTTGTGTCAAGGACATGCTGATTGAGAGTTGGCAAGACTTGTACAACGGGCGCGGCCTTAGTCAAATAAGTGCTGTTCATGGAGGGGTGAGTCACACAACTATCCACGACGTACCAGGACTGAAAGGAGCCCTGCTACAAAGCCACAGTCATGGGTACACCAGCAAGAGCAAGGGGTCGTCAAAGAAGGTTCAAAAAGGGTGTGAGGTGGCCGGAATGACATTGCAGTTTGTTATATCAGCTGTTCTTGGGGATCCCACCTCTCTTATTGCAGGGCTCATTGGATCCTTGATGTCTAGGTAGCACCACTACACCACACTTCTCTGTTCTCTAGTTGGGCTTCATATTGTAATAATAATAATAATAACTAGTGTGTAAATTTTATAAATACTTAGTTTATTATAACCTTTTATTGTTTGTTGACATATATACTAATATCTAGGTTGAATATCTAGGTAGTGTAAGTGTATGTACTTTCAAGGGAAGAACTACAAGTTGACCAATCAATCACTTACGCCCGTTTGGTTGTTGATAGTAAATGATGGAAGTAGGAATGAATTTGTGAAGAAATATCGTGTTCATTCCCATAATAATGAAATTTCATCATAAAAAGTCCAATTTTCTTGTTAAATTTTCATTCCCACTCAATACCACTTCTTCGAGTAGTAATGAAATTCCTAAGAAATTGTGTCTTCATAGAGAGAAAACCATAAGTTTGAAATAAGATTATTTTCCCTTATTTAAAAAAAAGCGCATGCAATGTATATTCAATTACATTCACATAGTTTTATAGTAAAATTGTGTAGTATATAGCATTACAGCAGCAACAAAAATGATATAGGAGTGCAAAAGAGTGGTGCACAATGTATTGATTCATCAATCATGTATTTGTAGGGCATTGCCAGGTAATATTTAGACGGTTCAATGTAAGCTATAACACGAAAATTTAAGGTGATAAAGACTTCACTGCTGAAAATCATTGCACATATTCTAACACTATTTCTCATAGAAGATCAATAATTATTGGAGGTTTAAAGAATCATGAAAATAACGAGGCAAATTATTTATTTCTTATTGTGAACCGAGGCTGAGCTGCCTTAATAAAAACATTTATTCATTGTCCACTTTGATACACAGTAGTATTCTCTTGGTTGCATTGTAATTTGTAAGGCCCAAAAATTGACTTGTGGAATTGTGGATCACCATATTATCAAAAACAAACGAAAAAAAGGGGACGATGCAATATAAAAACAAGAAGAAGGGTATGGGTAGTAAAGACTAAAGACTAGTAATGAGCATGTGTAATATTGAATAAAAGGAGGCGAGCTAAATTACCCGGTAATAATGTTTCTCGAAAGCTTGGTAGAATTTTCAATGTCTTATTATCGAATATGGTGATTTTATTTGTGTGTTAATTYTAACAAATTAAAAGCGTGTCAGACTCTCTCTCTCTAAATATATATATATTACTGTAATATTCAAYTATAATAGAGTAGTTATCACACTATATTTTTTATATTTACAARGTACTAATGTTTAAGATCGAGGCCATATAATTCCAATATATAATCAATGAATTATTTTATTAGGTCTGGATTTCTATGGAGGGGGTASAATCCACGATAGTATTAGGCATACAAAATAAATAATATCAGAATCTATAAGCATTAACAAGGCACACGAGGACAGGGGATGGGCTTCAGTTTTATCACACTATTATAATGTCATGCTACCAACTTACCATACATAAATAACAATCAACTCTATATTACTTAATATTTTCGATCACGCCATTAATAATACCACACAGTTAAGTGACATAAATAATAATAATAATAATAATGAAATAATTATTCAAATACACTATCTATCATATCAATGCTATACTACTAGCCCTGAGTTTTGAACTCTTTCCATTTGGCAGCTACTTAATTTTTATTTTTATGATAACTCTACTTTTTTGCTACATGATACTCCTTCCGTATCATATTAACTGTAACAATTTGACACAAAGTAGAGAAGAAAAATGTTTAATCGTTACAGTTAATACGATACAAAGGAAATACTTGGGAACATCGTGACATTAACATTCTTTTGTTTTTCACTCTATGCAAAATTACATCATTTGCAATAATTAAATCCTGGGAACAAAATTATAAAACAACTATAAACAAGTACAAAAAACTCTAAAGGGAGTGATATTCGTACTCTTATGTGTGAGAGATGAACAATTTGAAAGAAATGGATGTTGATATCATTTTAGGTGGTTTGAAAATTAAAAGAGTTTGAATAAGGAGCTGAGGTCTGAGGAGGAGTGTTTAGGTGGTATGACATTCCACTCTTAAGTCTAATGAAGCGGATTAAGTCCTTTTCCTTTGACTTATTGACGCAAAATTGAGAGTGAGGAATACTTAACTTCTTCTCACCCGATTCCAAGACATCTCGAGATCGACTCTCACCCTATCCTTATGGCTATCTAAAGTTCTAAACAACCAAAAAAATGACACTAGATTACGGTCACTGCAAGCTGGCCATCAACCGAAAGCTTTTGTTTGTTAGAGGGAAGAAAAAGTTGTGTGAACCAAATAAAATTCAATTGCACTTTGTAATAGGAAGACTGTTGTTTTGTTACCAAGAGCTTTTCAAACCATAGTTTATGAATATTATCATGATTTCAGCCCTTTCTAGGAAAATCCTATTTATTTGTCCCTACTAATTTAATGTGGGCCTCCCATGCATGGAATGGGCCTTATAACTTGCTCTATTATAAATCTCTAATTATTTCTCCTTCTTTCCTTCAATTCATGTTGTGATTTGTGAAGGCTTCATTCATCTCTCTTTCCCATTATTCAATTTCTCCAAAAATGGGCATTTGTAGCTCTCAAATGGCCAAGAGGAGTGGCAACTTCCTCTCTTGGAAGAGTACAGTTATGGTGATTCACTCAGACGGAAGATTAGAAGAGTTCAGCCAACCAATCAAGGCACGCCACGTGCTCTCCCAGTACACCSATGATCACCATTTTCTCGCGAGCTCTGAATCAATGTATGTTGACTCAGTTGTTCCTCCTGTTCCACAGCAAGACGAGCTSGAGCTCGGTCAGATATACTTCGTCTTCCCGCAATCTGAATCCCACAAAGTCTTCTCCTTGCAAGACCTGTGTGGGTTAGCCATTAAGGCTAGCATAGCACTTGGCCTCTCTAACATCAAAAGAAGCCCCTCCAATGTRGCCAAACTAGTATCCCAAGCTCGTAGCTCGTGTCGGGTTCTTACCGGATTCGATGCCATTGGTTTGCTTCATAATCATGCACGGCGAACTAGCCGGAGAATTGGGTCCTAGAATTTCTTCAATTATATCTATATATATATATATATATATATATATATATATGTTCTTTGAATTAAGAAATTAAACTTGTAATTAATGGGACCAAATCAAAAGTCCAAAATGATTGTGTGTCCTAAGGATATGCAAATGCAATGTAGTTATGTGAAATGACCATCATTTTTTTAGGCTCATCTATATAATTTGTTTTACACGATAAGGTACACGGGTGGAACCCTACACAGATCCTATCTCAGAAACTGTGTAGTGGGGGGTGGATAATACCCCGACATAATGTRGGGGGTGAGGTTCGAKCCCYGGGCATGCCCGGGGAAGGTGGGAAGCTTACCACCAAGCTATCACCCACTTCCTCTTAGGCTCATATATYTGTGTGTGTATGTTATGAATTGGCAAATTATGGGCAGCACTAATCAGTTATGTTGTTGGTTTGGTTCATGCAAAAGGCCAAAAGAGAGAGATACAGTGACTGATGAGAAAAGAGAGATATGAGTTGCAAGCAATGCAACTGCAACAACCCTGACTTTATCTCTCTTTGCTTGTTTTCTTTGTTTGTTAGGAGCCAATTATTAGCACTATGAGCTGTAAATACTGCATCAAGATCAAGTCCAGGGATATGATATGTTGGTACATTCTGAAATTATGAATCATTCCAATTTTTAAGCCTGATGAAAGATTGTTCATAACCTAACCATATTTAATTGGGGCCCAATGCATTAATTTTCTGTTCTTGCTTTTGCTAATTTGCTATTGTGTGATACCTGATCGATAGTGATAGTACACAGTATAATATATCCACWAATTAATGCGTTTGTTATCTTCACCTTAAAARARACSGATTAAAGTYAGTCCACTTCAGCTASTTATACTAGTTCGAAGATCTAATAAGTTMTTCTTCAAGGGTTTGAAGTAATTAAGGTTGAATTGAAACAGGGTCYGATTCAGCATATGCACCGTTAATCTGAACTAAAAGTGATTCAGATCGACTGTACGTTTATTATGCAGCGTAGTTAGTTGTTCTTTCAACACTTGATTGCAATGTTGCATGCATTAAACCCTTTACGTCAAGTATGCAGCAATTACCAAAACAATTGAGGCCTACCGCGCTACAAACACACGTGTGCCGGAGCGAAGAACAGGGTGTCGAGAAAATGATGGATTATAAGAGAAGGACCCCTGTATAGTAATGAACATATATCTGGTGATAGATACTYATAATTGTAATTGAGAGGGATTTATTTTGTCTTACAAACTTGAATGCAATTCAAAACGATTCATGCATTTATCTTGAGGATTAAGATTACAAATAGCTGGATATATATGTACCAAACACTTTTTATAGGCCCCCCTTTGAAATCCAACAATTAAATCAACAATTTATTAAATCTCAGCAAATTGCATACACTCTACTGTTTTCTGCTGAATATCTGATCTTTGCTTATTGTACTTGTACTAATAACTCTAATTAAGAACTACAGTACAATTGAAACAAGAGTTTCTAACACCCAAATAATAATGCATATTTGAGGCATACTTGTTTATATTATATTAGGTAGTATGTGTTTACATTAGAACTTGCTCAGGAGGTTTCATTTGTTGCTTGATAGCAGCAACCAGCTGATCATAAGCTTCTTTCCAAGCTTCCTTCATCTCAGCTGACCACATTTCTGGAACTGCTTCTTTTATGGTTTCCAGTAGCGCGAATCTAACCACCTTTAAATTATACACCAACCGACGTCCAATGTTAATTAATGAAAGTCTATAATCAATCAACCAGTCAAAGCCCTAATACGTACTAGAGAAAACACACAACAAAAATGTACTTATAGTATTAGGTAGTTACTCTGGTTCATATACAAGTAACATATTTAATTGACATGTAGTCTTGTCTTATTCATATATAATATATTCCGACTAAGTTATATGATATGTACTCTGCTACTTAATATGAAGATTGAGACAAAAGAGTAATCATTAAATTATAATTACCTCAAAATGCTCATCAACCACCCCATATTGAAAGTGCAGCTGACCCAACTCCTTCAGGTTAGAATCTTTTACTGTCACTTTTCCAGCCTTCCTCAAGTTAACAGCTGATTCACAAGTCTGTATAAATTGAGAAAAGGTGAAAATAAACTAACATTAATAATAATATTTTCAGCAAGCATAATTCTTGTATTTAAATTATTACTTACCTAGTAAATTACTAGTAGTAATTGATAAGAGAGTGATTATAGTATAGTTTAATAGCAATTAATTACCATGGAAAACACAGTTAAAGCATGGGCTTTAAGCTTTGGGTTGTTTTCCAAAGGAACATCACCAGAATCATCTCTTAAAAAGGAGAACAGTTTCTTTGCTGCGGGAGCAATCTCAAAAACCCTGAAAATATATATGTATGTATATTTTAACCACGATCATTCTGGTATATTTGTAAATTGTAATTAACTGAAGTCATAATATATTATTAATCAAAAGGTAATTATAATATATTATAATTACCTCAAGAAGAACTTAAGACCAAGTTGAGAAGCATTCTTTTTCATGGCATTCCAGGATTTAACCACAAGAGCTTCTTGCTCTTCGGTAAATGCTTTTACTGTTAATCTGATGATTCCATCATTATTATTCCTCTTGTTAACACCTATAATATATTATAAGCCAACATCTTGATCATCATCATGATCATCATCGTCTAATTTTAGCTAAATTATTCAAGCCATCAATAAATAAAATAAAGTAAATAAAATGTTGGAGAATATTATTATTAGTATTAAACAGAACTTACTGGTAATAAATTTAGGAATTTTGCCGCGAAATATTGGTTGAGTTTGACATCCATCCCTCTTGACCCATGACAACTGACTGAAGAGGAAGTTGGACTTTCTGGAAGGAGAGAAACTTCCATGTATTGCCTTTGCCACTGCTGCATTGGAAATACAGGTAGCTGCGATAAAATGTCAATTTTATCAACAAAAATTAATTACTTATAGTATAATACTATTGATATACAGTATAAAAATACATCGTTGAAAATGATGACGAAGAAGAGAATTGAATTGACGCACCTTTAGTGGAGGCAGTGGATTTGATGCTGATGATGAAATCCATAAGTGGGAGTGAAACTTAACTTAGATCAGAGGCGAATACAACATCATACATTATTGAATCGGCAAGTCATATATTTATACAAATTAAATGCAGCTGAAAAGAGATCTTGATTCTGTTAATTAATTAATTAAATCGATTAATTAGTGGTGTAACCTTTTACTAAAGAGTAGAGCCAGTAGCAAACTTTAACTTTACCCCTTTCAGTTCTTAGACTTTTAATAGCAATCTAAATGACGAATTTGACCCCCTTAGGTAAGTGCTTGTGTCATGCATGTTGGCTGCTCATCAATCATCATGAATCATGATGATGTTTTAATGCATCTTCAATTCATCAATGATCTTCTATCTCATCAATCATCATCGCCTTGTAGGGATCGGAAAAGGTCACTACGACACCTATTATATCACTCAATCAAGACAACTATTCAAATTATTCAACCAAACAACTCAAATTATCACACAAGGAATAACCAAATAAAAATCAGCAGTATGTCGGTACCAAAATAGTACTAATTGAGCAATTAAACAAACGAATATAAAACAACACGCGCAAGTTACACGTGGAAATTAAAACCCCTTCGATGTGAAGGAAAAAAACCACGGGACCTCTTGAGGAGTCCATCCTAACTTCTCTTATTGATAAATTGAGGGAAAAAGAACCTCAAAACAGTATACAAAGGTTCATACACCCACCAACAATAACCAAGAACAATAA
The DNA here is from genome assembly GCA_008642245.1 of Bassia scoparia. Lineage (NCBI taxonomy): Eukaryota > Viridiplantae > Streptophyta > Magnoliopsida > Caryophyllales > Amaranthaceae > Bassia > Bassia scoparia. Next base: position 177,663 of record SNQN01000128.1, read on the forward strand.
GAGATGAATTAGAGAACAAAAGGTGTAGAAATCACCAAAAACTTCAGGTCTATTCTGGTAGCAATTCCGACCAAATCGGAGCTCCAAACGGCTATTAAAACCAGTCAAAACAAAGCTCTTGATGTCAGGATTCAGGAACAAGCTCCCAAAATTTCATGCAAATTGGACCACAGTAGCACCTTCAATTGAAGCCCTGAACAAGTTGCCACTGAAAAATCCGAGAATTGCAAAACCTAGCTTTTTCTCTTTATTTATTTTGTGTTATGATGTTATGTTATGTTCTGCTGTCTTACTGCCTTCGCTTGACAAAAAATACAGCATCAAAATAAGCTTCTCAAGGAAGTAAAGAAAAAAAAGTCATACTAAAAGTAGATCAAATAAAGGAAATAAAATTCCAAGTAAAAACCCACATAGAACATGACCAAAAACAATAATAAAATTGCACAAATGAGCTGTACCCATAACACGCCTCTAGCCTAATAATTCCTTATTAATATGGATTGAGCCTGGAATGAGCTACTAAGATATATGGTCATATTATGTAGAGGTGCAAATTTTCAAATTGAAAGACATATGTACAAGTAAAACCTAGTTCATCATGAGTCAAACTTCTACTAAGCATACTCTAACCCTTTTTGAATGTCTAATTATTTAATTTTTTGTTCATTTATTTTTTGTTTAAGTTGAGTATATAAGTCGATTATTATTTGTAAGGCAACCTGATATTGTATTGTGCTCGCAATAAGTTCTAATTTGTCAATGTAAGAGCCGTCCTATCTCTTACCATTATTATTCCCATGTCCTTTGATAGTGTTAGGCTAGCAAGTAGCAACACTTTTGTGATGGGATTTAATTTGCTAAATTTGTGTTGTGCAATGCGGACCTTCCTGCTAATCTTGGTTAGATATGTTGGGATTAAAACCTAAATTAAATTTTAATCTTTTTATACCCAGAATCGATTTTCAGATCAAATTAATTGGTAAAACTTAATTGTAGAATCGTAACTAAATCCATATGTGTTAAGTTTTAGTAGCAATTGTAAGTTCATTCATAAGGTTATAAAGTATAATGCAATTATCATGTATCAAATACATTGTAACTGTATTGAGGTCCATAAAATTTCCAACAAGATAGAGCTATGTATCGAGTCGGGGAAGGTAATTACAATATGCTGGTGTTAAAGCATAAGGTAAACAATTAACTGATCGATTCGATGATCTTTATGGTTGTGATTGACGATATTAGACCATGTTACTAGAGTAAACTCGATCTTGTTGGAAGTTGGAATTGAACATGATAATATTATCAAATTATGAGCAAGCTAAGGTTGAAGAAGTATAACATGAAAGAAATCGAGCATTATACATTATATAGGAAAACAAATGCAGAAAATCAGAAATACAAGTGGTTTATTTACATACAATAACTTAGGAATCAATCAATAATATATATAGTGGATCATCGGAGTATATATTGAACATATCCATGTATAGTGCACGTACACAACGTACTTATTTTGTCTATTCAATCGTAATTCCAACTTAGCTAATTAATAAATAAAAGCTCCAAGTTTAAGAAGAAGGCTTCATTTCAGCCTTGATAGCCGCAGTCAATTGATTGAAAGCTTCAGCCCAAGCATTCTTCATCTCCGGTGACCACATCTCTGGCACCGCCTCTTTTATCGTCTCTAGCAACGCGAATCTTGTCACCTATATATCAGTCATTATATATTATTCATGGGTGTATGCGCGTGCGCGTGTGCGTGCTTAATTACCCAATTACTCATCAATAATATATATAATATACCTTAATTGGTTCAGAAGAGATAAGAGTAACGATAATTTGAAGCTACGTAGGGTTAATAGAAAATGATGGATGTACCTCAAAATGTTCATCAACCACGCCGTATTTGAAGTGGAGCGAACCCAAATGCTTCAAGCTAGACTCACCAACAGTAACTTTCCCGGATTTCCTAAGTTGAGTAGCGGATTTACATGTCTACATGATCGAGAATGAAATCAATGTTATAACGTAACGTACCATTTTAATTGAGTTGGTTGATTTTTGATAATACATGCGTATAATCCCATCAAATTAGGATGTATGAAGTACGTAAAAAAAAACTAACCATGACAAAAACAGACATAGCATGTGCTTTGAGCTTGGGGTTGTTTTCCAACGGAACATCGGAGTCCCTTAGGAAAGAGAACATCTTCTTAGCTGTTGGCGCTATCTCAAATATCCTGCATACATTATTATGCAATATATATACTATAATCAATACTCATTACTTATATATATGTTTCGTATGAATATCATCATACACTATGAAACTAGCTAAATATATAGTTTAGAAAAGCTATGTTATTTACCTCAAGAACAACTTGAGACCTAATTCAGCTGAATTTTTCTTCATTACATTCCACGATTGAACCACAAGAGCTTCCTGCTCTTCTGTAAAAGCTACTGTAAATATAACAAAAACAAAACACACATATATTAGTTTATAAAAAAAACGATCATGTTATAGGCCAGACATTTAATATATGATATAATTTTTTAAAAATTTATTTTTCAAATTTACGAACCATTTGAGGCTGGAACTTGAACACTAGAAAGACTCATGATGGCTGGTGTACGAAAATTATGAACCAACTTATACTTAGWTTTGATTTGAGGAGTTATTTTGAATGGTTTTGGATTTATAAATATATATATAGGGGATTATTAGATGGCCTTTGGGTGCTAGTTAGAGGTAATTATTCAACAAGTGTGATGTATAAATTTTGATAAGAAGCAATTGAACACGCATACGTATACGTGCATGGTGTGCAGTGGGTGAACTGAACATATCCGAGTTTGCCAGTTGAATCATTAAATTAATTTATGAATGAATGAATACTGTGGATTGTAAAGAGGCCATGAGGGTTTAATTTCGTTGACAATTGAAAATGGAATGGCGGCCTCTAAAACCATGGGCATTGTAAAATCAAAGGGGGGTATTGTTATAAATATAATTGACTTTATAGTAASATCTTTCAACTTTGACAAATCTACTATTTGTACCTTAAAAATKAACATCATAAATTGACCACTAGTTGCCTTCCTTTTTAATCTTTCAGATTAGACCAGATCAAATTTAAAAAAATCGATAAAATCAGATAAGAAAAATTCATTAAAATTCAGATCAGATCAGATCAGAAAAATTCGGATCAAAACTTTAAAAAATCAATTAAAAAAATTAAAACAAAACAAAGATAGTACAATACTATATGGAAGCTATCCTAAATTCCTAATATTTCGGCTTAACGTTTTCCCCTGAAAAAAAGCTATCCTAAATTCCTAATCTACTCTAGCTACTAGTCAATCTCTTTATTGACGAGTTTTGAAAGGAAGTTGGATTAAAATTCCTAAATCGTGACGTAACGGTTAACGACAGACAGTGACTGGTTTAATGAAGAATAGTATTAAGTAAGCTGATAGTGGATGTACAATAAGATTTACTGTTACATCAAGATTAATTTAGTGACGTATTTGGGTTAACTATGAGTAACCTATTTTATCAATATTAGGTGACACCTTTATTATTTTCACTATGTTGAGTAAATTAGAAGGGTGAAATAGACTTGATTACTGAAGGGTCACTAATCGTAATGATTAGGGTCAAGGGTAATCTATTGTAATGGTTGATGGTACCTGATATTTTGTAGCATATCGATTGCATAAATTCTGTTTTAATGAAAGACACCAAGTAATAGATTTCAGTATGTGGCGTTGTTCGCCCAGTTTAATTTGGGCTGTAATGTCATGAAAACAACATCCAGTGCACGTTTGTCTTGGTCATCAGTGCTCCCACTCCACTCTCGGGGGGGAGTCCTCCTCTGTTCGAACTTGGATTTAGGTATCAACCTCGTTCGTTTTTTCCATTTCTCCTCCCTCTGCTCACGACACGCTTTTCACAGGTGAAATCACTTATTGAAAATCTCTTCAGTCTTCAATTGTAGTTTTGATTGCTGAAATTTAGCATTTATTTTAAACTGAAGTCGATAATTTGCTTTTTGGAGATAATTCTGATTAAGAGTGTCACTATTTATGCTCTTAATTTGGTTCATGCTATGTGTGGAATTTTTGCCCCTAAACTGATATTCGAATTATGTCTTTTGTTTCTCAAAATGATGCAGAACTTTGCTATTGCTCAAGACTGATTTGGTTTTTGAGGTTTTAAATCAAGTGATTTCTGTGAAAAAGATTGTCATTATCTGCTATTACTGCTTGTTTGATTCAGTTCATTTGGTATAGTAAGGAGTAACATGAAATTCATGATTTTTCTGCTTGTATATTTGTAATGCTATTCTAATTTGTGTCTGTATCCTATCAATTTGTTTCGGTCGTATACACCCATCCAAATCAGCACAATCTCGGTCAGTAGTCACAGAACAGTTGTTCTTACTAATCTCTACCTCCCTCCAACAGTCCAACTTCGATATTTCATCGTTTCGCTTCCTTCTTGCTTTGCCTCAACTATGTCCGTCAATCAACTAAAGCCTTAATTCCAAATGTGGGGTCGTCAGCCAGAACCAAAAATCAATATTCCATGTAATCATCAACAAATATGCTCCTCCTCGGCTCCTCCATCCCGAAAGACCTCATGCAAATGCAAATCCACTTGCTTCTTATCTTTCCTCGCTCTTTCCAATCATGTCATAGTTGGTCTCCCTTAACCTCTTTTAGGTTCCCAATGAATCACGATCCCGAGTCCCCACCCTCCACTCTTTGTACCAGTGCTTAGGACAATTACAGGATACTAGATATGTTCTCTTCTATTTTCAATATACTAAGGTGCACTTACTTTTCATTTGCTAGTTGAGTAGCTGGTATAAACTCACATGAACTCTCACAAAACTCATTCTAATCTTTAGTTGGTCTTATGTCATCACCCGCCTTAGAGTTCTTATATATGCCAATGTTTGGAATTCCCGAAGTTGTCCATCATAATGCTTTTATGAGGTTGGATAACTGGTCTTTAGTTTCTATTTAGGTGTATTATTCTGAACTTGATGTTTCTTCCCCCAATAACAAGTAGTTATGTACATCTGTACTTGGTATTCCACCTTTTCTTTTATAATCTGTAGCAGTATTTCTGCATAATTTCTTTGTTACTCCATTGCAAATTACGTAGTACTTGTTTGAATGTCAGATCCTAGCTTTTTTCTTTTTAGAAAAATGATTGATTAACTGATTTTGTTAGCATTGCTATTTTTCCTGTTCTTTGTAGTGTTTCTTAATTTCTAAGCATCTGATTCAAGTATTATAAATTCAGAATRTATTTTCATTTCTAAGGAGGAATAAATAGTATTGGGAATTGTAAAGCTTCTCTAGAATAACTGCAGATTGTTTATCTACAGCCAAGAAGGTCAATTGCACTTTACAATGCTCACAATGTAGGCTCTATGCTAGATTGCTCGATACTGGTTTGGAGGTGCCATGAAGGGTAAAGCTTGTGTGTTTAGAATTTTGTTGGCTGCCACGAGAAATAAGGTTAATTTTTGCTCGTATTATCGTAATATAAATCCTTACTCAAAAGCTGATTTTTACTCGACAACAACTAAAAGTGTCACTAGATTATCTCCYCATTTTGGTGAAAGTTTGACGGAAGCCAATGAGGTGACAGCCGTTGCAGAGGCCCCAAAAAGTGCAGCTGAAGTTTTTAAGAAATTTGGTTTTGATGAAAGCCATGTGAGTATGGTTTTCTCACGCCAGCCATCTTTGCGCAATGCTACTGCCTCTAATCTCGAATCTAAGTTAATTTTGCTACGTAAATTGGGTATAACATCCTCTCAACTAGTCAGTATGATTTACCGTCGTCCACGCTTCTTGAGTTGTCGACTTAATCAATATTTTGAACACCGTCTAGATCATTTAGTGTCACTATTTGAGTGCCGGGAGCTTGTTATCAAAGCTATTGTTAGAAATCCCTCTCTTCTGATTTATGACTTCAACAAAGAAGTTAAACCTGTCTTTGCATTGTATGAAYGATTGGGTATAAGTAAGAAAGATTTCATAGCTATGCTCATGGTTCGACCTACAATGATTCCTAGAACCAATTTGACCCCTGAGAAGCTGGATTACATACGCAGGACTAGAGTCACTAGTGGATCCAAAATGTACAAGTATGTGGTCTCAATAATMGCGGTATCACGTTTTGTCACCATCAGTGAAAAGGTTGCAAATTTTGAAAAATTTGGTTTCTCGGAGGATGAGGTTTTGCAAATTTTTGGTCAATCACCGGTGATGATGACCCTCTCTGTGGAAAAAGTTCAAAGAAATATGACATTCATAATTGGTACTATGAAGTTGCCTGCAGAAATAATCCGCACTTATCCATTTATGGTGTTTTSTAATTTGGAAGCTGTATTGAAGCCTCGGGTGTTCTTGGCTGGTAAATTGCGAGACATGGATCTCTACCCCCAAATAGACGAATCTATAATTTTCAGGGCATTAAGGATGTCCGAGAAAAGGTTCCTGAAGGTGTTTGTTAATTGCCATGAGAAAGAAGTTAGAGATGAGTTATTGATGCACTATGAAGCTTTTAAAGGTACCAAGCGGTTGGCAGCATCGTCGAAGAAATTGTCACATACTGCCGGTTTTCCCTTTTAAAGTCGCCTTTGTAATCCCTTACATTTCCAGGACATTTTTCGTATTTTAGATACCAAGTTTTTTGCCTCTGCAGTCTTTTATGATACCTCATGGCATTTTTTTGAARGCATTTGTATTCTTCATGCCTTGTCAGAGAGCTCAGCACTTGTTGATGCAGTAATTGTGCATCTATTATGAGTACACTGAAATGATTTTGTTGCATCMTACCGTTAACATTTTTACCTCTTTATTTTTCCGGTATTCGATTGCTTGAGATTGTGAGCAAATTGTTTGTGTTCTGTCAAAAATCAAGATTTGGACGTCTTGCACTCTTGCWAAGCTCTAAATCAAAGTAAATTTTGGGTCTTGAGAAACTTGGAAGTTGTATGACACTAAACTTGGAAGTTTTGGACTTGGATTAGATAACTAGTTGAATGGACTATATGCATTTTGTCAGGTCTATTATAAAATTATACTCCGTCTGTTTTTATTTTTCTTCCTTATTTTAATCTAGATTTTATTGAAAAGTTAGGAGAAGTTTCAACATTATTATTTATAATATTTAAGAAAAAACATAGTCATAGCCTCAAAGGGTTTTATTTGATTCGAGTACAATATCAAAATACAATTACTTCCACCGTAATTCTTTAGATGCATCACTTTAGGATGCACGGTTTTTGAGGCACAATTTGAGAGAGTGATGAGGTGTGTAAGTGGGGGTCAAAAAAGAGAGAAAAAAGGATTAAAGTATGTGTATTGATGAATATTTTAATAAATTAGGTGTAGAAAAAATAATAATTTAATTGTGGTTTTCACATAAAAGAGAGAAAAATGTGTATTTTAATAGTGATCCCTACTCCAAAAAATGAAAGAAATCAAAGTGATACATCTAATGTGAAACTGTCGTTTTAAGAAATCGATGCAACTAAAGAGTTACGGAGGAAGTATAATACGTAGTATTTTTTACTATGGAGTAATACATAAAAACAAATGTGTATAAGTAGATGTATAAAAAAGAAACAAGATGATTCCAAGTGAAACTTGAAAAAATTTAATTTATTTTATTTTTATTTTTGACAAGTGAAAAACATATTTTTTGTTTTATGTTTTACAACAACTTATAAAAATTGTACTCGAAATTGTAAGAGGTTTTTTCTAAAAGTAAACAACCAAGACAAGCCCCGTGTTCGATTCTTCCCCCTCTTTCTTTCTAATTTCTCTCTCTCTCTCTCTTTTTTTTTTTTTTTTACTTCCCCTCTTTCTTCCATCTTCGACTCTTCGTGATACGTCATTTGTTAGGGTTTATGTCACTACTCACTTCCACACTCCATCTTCCCAAACTCATAGGCGACCACCGAGGCGCCGTCTAGTGCGGTGGCGGCGCAACCGTTGCTTGCTGCTCACCTTCAAAGGTAATACTTATCACTCATTTTCATATTCATACTGTAATTTGATCATTATTGAAGTAGGAATTTGAAAAAAAATTCAAAAATGAGAGGAAGATTAGGATTGTTGATTAATCCAAATAGTATAGCAAACACTGCAACAACAATTGGAAGAGCTAGTAAAGTTGTATCTTCTACTTCATCATCTGCATTTTATTCGTCTTCTTCGTCGTCTGGTGGCGATGGCGGTGGTCGTGGACGAGGCGGAGTTAGTTCGCCAATGTATAACTTTGTTGCTGGAAAAACCGATTCAAATGATGGATTTGATGATTCAAATGACCAACATTGGCAATCTGCTGGTCGTGGTCATGGCCAAGGCAGAGGCAAACCACTGCCTTCTTCGCCGTTTCTGCCGTCGTTTAAGTCATTTGTTGCGGCTGATCAACCTCCGCCGCAGCAACCTGGGTRAGGCCGCGGTGGAGGTGWTCCAATTCAACACTCTGAGGGAGGAGGAGGTGGTTCGCAACCGCAGCCTAAGAAGCCGATTTTTCTTAAGAAAGATGAATCTTCTGGTGCTAGCGTGGAAGCTGAATCTGTTGCGTCCGAATCTCGTTTGATTGCTGGGGAGAAGAATCTTCCTGAGAATATATTGGGTGTGTTGTCTGGTACCGGGAGGGGACAACCTACCAAGCCGGTATCTGGTGATAGAGGTAGGAAGGAAGAAAATAGACATCTTCGTCCAAGGCCACCAATTGGTGCTTCTYCTGATGGGCCTGCTAGAGGTGGGGATAAGGTTGAGAAACGTTCTGGTGCTGGTGCTAGGCCTAAGCTTAGTCGTGAGGAGGCTGTGAAGAAGGCGGTTGGCATCTTGTCCCGAGGTGATAAAGGAAGAGCATCTGGACAGTCTGACAGGGGAGGTGGTAGGAGGCGAAGGGGAGGGAAGTCTAAAGATGATTCGGATGAAGAGGGTGATGACGAGGATGGTGAGGATGCAATTTTCATCGGTAATGATGCGGATGGTGAGAAGTTGGCCAAGGAGCTCGGTCCTARTAAAATGGCTGAACTCACTGAGGCTTTTGAAGAAATGAGTTCCGAAGTCTTGCCTGATCCTGAAGAGGACGAATATATTGATGCATTTGATACCAATCTTAAGGTATAATCTACCTATCATTAAATACTTATATTGCATTTGCTGGATGGCCTTTCARGTGTTGTCTTTATCTCTTGGTTCTAGATTGAATTGGAGCCTGAATACTTGCTGGGAGATTTTGAGACAAATCCTGATATTAATGAWACTCCACCAATATCCCTTCCTGAAGCTTTTGAGAAGATGAAGCCATTCTTGATGGCTTACGAGGGAATCGAGAGTCAAGAGGAATGGGAGGTAAGTGGTGTTCTGCTATATTGCACATACTGCTAATTCGCTTGCTTTCTTCTATGGTATGAGTTCCTTGTGTATAGGTACAAGRAGTGTACATTAACTAGTTATTTCTTATTTATTGAGTTTTATTGCATTTTCTTGTATGGTAAAATTTGCTGCTGAAATTGTCTCCTTTCCCCTTCCATTTGCATTATATTTGGAGTTTCCCCATCATTTTATCAGCCTGTCTTTGTGACGAGGATGCATGTTAGGTGAGCCACGCGAGGGCAAAATGACAACTTGGTCTAGGATTAGTAGGCACATTTACATAAATTTTGGGTTCATATCAAATTGTAAACACTTGTTTCTATTTTCACTTTCTTCCCTCTCCTGTAGGCCTGTGGCATAGTGCATAAGTTAACAGTAAACTACTTAACTCTGCCTTCAACGTCTGAAATTAGTTAAGTTAATTGATCTACATATCTGCAAAAATAACTATGAATAATAATGAATAATCAAGTAAAGATTTGTGTTTACATATAAGCGACAATGATGGTAGAATTTACTGCAGATATGTGGAATCATCTTAAAATTGGTGGTTAAATATATTTATCTGAAATTTACATATTATGACGTGATTTACCCTTGTTRGTGGATTCCGAGTACGAATGTCCATGTCAGGGGGAGTATCCCTAAAATTTGGGGTAGGAGCCTTGTAGGTTGGTAAGCATTTCAGCCTAGTTWAAAACTTTAAGTTTTGGAACTAAACATCTAAAATGGAACGACATTGGAGGCTCCTTATTCTTCTCATTTATTCAAACTTCTCATTTGATATGTCTGTGTCTGTGTCTGAGAAAGCAGGTATGAATGTCTGTATTTGCTTGAAGTTCTTGCTTCTTACGTATGTGTTATGATTATCTTTTTAMATATTTCTTTTGTAAGTTAATGGTTTACCATTCTACTGCTTTTTTCTCATGCCAGTTCTGGGGAAACTGTGCACAAATYCACAATATTCACTCTCCTTTTTTTTTCTWTTTTTTTTTTGRTGAAATTTATATTATTTGTAATTTTGTATTGTTTTTACCAGGAAGCTATGAAGGAAACAATGGAGAGGGTTCCACTTTTGAAAGAGATTGTTGATCATTATTGTGGCCCGAATAGGGTGACTGCAAAGCAACAACATGAAGAGTTGGAAAGAGTTGCAAAAACTATTCCTGCTAACGCACCAAATTCAGTGAAGCGCTTTACTGACCGTGCTGTTCTTTCGCTTCAGGTTGGTATCCCTCTCTTGTAATCTGCTTCCTTGAAAATCATGCTATCATCTTTCCAAGGGCCTTTTTAGTACTTCCAAGGGCCTTTTTAGTACTCTATAATGATACTCAAATGTTTTCAATGAAGATATGTATCTAGATTCATTTTGGCAAAGCTTTCAAGCTACATTGATAAAACTGATGCTTTTAAGCTACATTGAATTCTTCCCATTTTCTGTTAACTTGATTTGTGAAGATATTGGCCGTATTAGGGGCGGGCTTGTAGTGGGGCAAACTTTCAGGACAATTTGTGGCCCTTTGTTTCTCTCTCTCTCAAAGACTTTCCAACCTTAGTTTTTAGAATATTTTTTTAAATTTATATTTTTTAATCTGAAACAATATAACTATATTTAATATCAGGATTTGAAAACTAAATGCAGTAGGCAAAAAAGTCAAAAGCCACAGGTCTTCTATATATACATATAACCACCAATTTTATGATAAAAATCTCATCCTCATGCAAATCCATTTGCTTAATATCCTTCCTCATTTCTTCCAACCTAGTCATTTTCAGTTTTCCTCTACCACATTTGACTTCATTTRTGATTCTATCAGACCTCCACTTTGTTAATATGCTTTTTAAAYGCTAAGAACCYTAAAGCAACCTTGGTCTTATMACAATCCTATAGAACTTCCCCTTCCACTAWAAAGGTATGCTTTAGTCGCACAACACTCCCGTAGSCGTCAGTGGGGGATTCAGAAATAATATATAGTGGGGTCAAAATAAATTTTATATATTTATATGGGGTCAATTAGTTAATTTAGTCTAAAGACACTAGTWWAATRCCCTAAAACTATAACAAAAATTCTACTATTTTGAGTTTCAAGTGAGGTCAAGTGACCCTACTAGGCTTAYTGRGCATCTMCCACTGGTAGCCGTTCTCCGTTAAAGCCATCTGATTTAATCTTATGAACCACAACTTGTCAATATTGCCATTTGTTTGAATGATTTACCTAAGATATTTAAAACACTCACTCATGGTTAAGTCTTTTTCATCGAAACTCACTACATCATCGCTTGTCGTCCTCTATGTACGCATTCCAAATACGAAATCCTTTAGATTCCAACATTTGCCATCATTTTTCTCATTTGGCATTAACCTTAGCTTTAGATCATCCACAAATACTTCCTCCGAAATATAAAATGTGTTAAACTTTTCAAAAATCGGAAATCTAGGCAAAATTTGGAGAGATTAATTATATTATGGAATATGAAAGTACAAGAGTACCCCCAAATTAACCCACCTCCCCACCTCCCCTGATCACCAAACCCTAAACCACTAAATTGCCAAACCACTAGATCACCGAAACCAACACCCCATAAACCGCCTAACCACCAAACCGCCCATACCACCACCTCCATAAACCACCTAACCATCATCACCATAAACCAGCGAAACCGCCGCGGAAACCACAAAAAAGCTAAAACCACCACCTAATCGCCTTACCACCAAACAATCGAAACCACCACTCCCATAAATCGACAAAACCACCACCCTTATAAACTGGCAAACTGTCGCCCAAAACAATAGCCCCATAAACCACTAAACCAAAACCTAGAAAACCCCAAAGAMTTGTTCAATCATACCAAAACCTAGAAAACTAGATGAAGAAGAAGATCAAGAAGAAATATAGAAGAAGATCCTAGCAATTGATGCGCCAGATCGAAGAAGCAAAATGAGTGGATGTTCGTGTGGGCCACGTTGAGTGGTGGTGGTGGGTTTCTGGTGGTCGTGAGCCGCGTCGGGTGTGTCGTGGGTTTCTTGTCGTTCTCGTTGCATCCGGTGCGTGGTGGTTGTGGGTTTGCGGTGAGGAGAGAGAAACTTATGGTTGGAGGATGGTGGTTATTAGTGATATGGTATAGTATGATTAAGGTTAAATATAATTATGTTAGAGATAATAAGTATAATTTGTTTAAATAATGTGGGTAATATTGTAAATTCATAACTTAAATTTTACTAAATAAGGAAAGAAAAAAAGTGTAACACTTATTTTGTTATTTCCTAAAAAGGAATGTGTAACAAGTTTTTTTGTTGCTGAGGAAGTATTATACGGTCATACACTATGGGTCCTCATCTTGAATTGACATTGTTACTTTATCTTGAACCGTTGCAGAATAAAAAAGGGRTTAAAGCAAATCGGTCATAGTTCACACAATCCAATTATTATAGAAAAATCTTTTTTCAACCTACCTTAAGTTCTCACATTTGTACGATGTACATATCCTTCGTGGAATGCCTATCTTCAACGTTGGCCCACCAAACTACATCTCTTGACACCTTGCCATAAGATTTCATCCTAACCTTTTTAACTTCATCATTTGTTTTATCAAATGGGGATTTCTATAGTAGATCTTTCGAGCATAGAAGCAAATTGGTTATCTAAAATGCTTGTGCAAGCCCTCAATCTATGTTCTATCACCTTTTCCCACAACTTCATAAGCTTGATCTTTGATAGTTAAAACAATGTTGAGCATCTCATTTGTTCTTATAGATCGCACTAGGGATGCTTATCGAGCAAGTCGATCMTGAGCAGGGCACGACTCAACTCGTTAAAATTTTTCGCTTGCTCGACTCAATTCGTCACTTGATAAGTTCCTTAAACTTGTGCTCGTGATCGATGGTGGGTGAGTGCTCGACTCGAATTTGACTGGAAATCTCACTTCAATGTTTCATTTACTTTTCAACTTGACTCGTCAACATTAATGTTCGTTAATTTTAGCTCAATTTATCACTATTCTATAACAACTTAAACAAGGCACCAATCTTCAAGTCCTTAGTTTTAAAAAGCGCGCCTAGGCTCAAGGCTCTTCCACGCTCAGGGAATGGGCTTTTTATAGGTGAGGCGCGCCCACCTACAAGAGGCTTAGAGTGTGATAGACTCTTCTTATTTGGAGATGAGATTGGTGATTTTATACATATAATGGTACTGTAATAGTTGAATTTGGCTGGATTAATATTTGTAATGATGTTGTGATTATAACTGGAAATACTGTAAAGAAATTCAGGAAGACTTTGATTGATATTTGATAAATAAGAGAAGGATTACAAAATAACATCACTTAGGTAATGACTCTCCAAGTAGTGCTTGAGGCTACCAATTCACAATTAAATCCTCAATAAATTTTCCGATGCCTCCCTCCTTCACTAGTTCTCTATTAACTACTAGAATACTCAACTACAACACACATGTGACTCCTACTTAAAATAGATAAACATAAATTGCAAAAGAGACTTCCTGACTTTGCTACAATTGCTGTACTGACTTCCAAACTCTTGACTAAATCTTCCTTAAGATCTTCATCAAATGTGACTTTTCCTTGTTATGGCAAAGTTAACTCCTTGTGCTTGAGCATGCCTTTCCTTTTACGTGAGTACACTTGAAGACCGGTCCTTTCTGGGTTCCCTTGGTCCATAACATCACCCCCCCGGTGGACATCCACCTTGTCCTCAAGGTGGGTCAAGGGAAAACGCTTATCCAAGGTCGGGTCCCCAACGAGCATGATCGGAGTTCCCGCTATAGTGAACCATATCTGGTATGTCTTCCAATTGGTGGTCACGTCACCCAACTTCTCGAGCCATTGTATTCCCAAGATAATATCCGCATTGCCGAGCCCGAGAGGAAGGAAATCTTCGCTGATGACGATGCCGCCTTCGGTTTGTATTCGAACCCCTGGACAAACTCCTTTGTTCTGAATCACTTTTCCGTTGCCTAAGGACACACTAAAATTGCCACCATCTTGCACCGAAATCTTCACCGCTTCGATCAAGGAAGTGGAGATTAAGTTATGGGTGGCTCCGGAATCGATCATTATCACCACCTCGCGACCGTTCACCTTCCCCTTGAATTTTAAAGTCTTGGGGTTAGAAATCCCTATGATGGAGCAAAGTGATACTCCCATTGGGAACGCAGGTTCGTCATCGTCCTCGTTTTCGTTTTCGCTTCCCACCACGTCACCCTCATTCTCGGCGGCCAATAAAACACTCAGCTCTTTGCGCGGGCATCGATGGCCAACCCTCCACCGTTCGTCGCACTGGAAACACAACCCTTTTGCTCGTCGTTCTTGAAGCTTTCTCTCTGTGAGTTTCCTTGTATCAAATGTTGGAGTTGTTGTTTGACTTGGGCCTGGCCTGTTCAGCCTGTTCAGATTAACTGAACCTTGAGATTCAGCAGGCTTGGGTCCTATCGTAGTTGGGCCATTGTTGCTGGGTAGCCCATATGTAGAAAGTAGCCCTTCCCCTTTGTTACTAATTCCACCAGAAGGGAGTGGTGTGGAATTTGAGTTGGGCTTCCATGGGCTAACTCCTGTTCTGGGCCCACTTACCCGATTTCTCTCTTCTATCCGGCCTGCGACCTCCATGGCTCTATCTAAGGTTAGTGGGTCCAAGAGCCTTAATTCAACTTTGATTTCCTCTTTTAGACCATTAATAAATTGACCTCGCATGATGTCTTCTGGTATATCTTCTAAAGGAAAAGCGAGCTCGATGAATCGGCGACGATATTCTTCCACGGTCCGTGTTTGAGTCACGGCGAGCCACTGCTCATGCAAGGTACCGACGTGGCTTGGTCGGAACTCGTTCAGAATCCGGGCCTTCAAGTCAGCCCAACCCATAACTGGCCTCCTTCGATTTTCCCAGTGGTACCATTGTAGCGCCGGTCCATCCATGGCCACCACCGCCGCCGTAACTTTATCCTCCTCCGTCATTCGATGGAAATCGAAGTACATCTTGGCCCGCATAACCCAATTATCGGGATCCTTTCCTTCGAAAACGGGCATCTCCAATTTTTTGTGTTTCCACCGTCCCCCATCTCCTCCGCCATCACGCATCCCCCCTCCTCCGTCAGGCCACCCTCGTGGGCCCCTTTGTCTTCGCTCGTAGATCATTTCTCCTTCCCTCGGCATTCTCACCTCATTTTCTCCTTGAATGTGGCTGCTCTCGCCGTCATGGTGGTGAACGGGTGGTGGTCTGGGACCACCCAACAGGGTGCGTATTTCCTCCCTAAATTGTTCGTTTTCTTTTGTGACCAGTGCTGCCTGAGCTTCCTGGCCGTTCCGGAAATGGTCAATCCGACCTTCCAATTTGGTCGCGTCTGCTTCTTGTTTCCTTCTTTGCTCGTCAAACATGGCGGTGAATTGTTCTGTCATGGTTCGTTGAGCCTCTTCCATGGCCTTTGCGACCACTTCGGTCACCATTCGTCCGATCGAGGCTTCATGGGTGGCGAATTTCCCTTCAATGGACTTTGGATTCCACCGTGGTCAGTCTCTCCTCCACGCCTTCAATTCGCTGCGACGAAGTTTGAACCATGGTTGAATCGAACGTCTGCTCTGATACCAGGTGTGATAGACTCGCCTATTTGGAGATGAGATTGGTGATTTTATAATAATAATGGTTTGTAATGATGCTGTGATTATAATGGAAATACTTGTAAAGAGAATTCAGGAAGACTTTGATTGATATTTAATAAATAAGAGAAGGATTACAAGATAAACATCACTTTAGGTAATGACTCTCCAAGTAGTAGCTTGAGGCTACCAATCACACAAATTAACTCTCAATTGTTGTGAAAGATTACTTTTCAGGTACAGTGTTTTGCTTTTTTTTCCTTCCTCTCTTCTCTACCTCTCTTTCCTTTTTTTCTTCCTATACTGTTCGTTTAATTTTCTGTATTCTTTCTTTTTTGCTGCTTACTGTCTGGTTTTCCACTGATTTTTTTGGAGCAAATTATGTAGTTACTGTATTCATAGTTAGTTATATGTTAAATTACGTGTTGTTTGTCTAGTGACTTTACATGTTCAATTATATGTTAAATTATAAATAATTTAGAGTTAGGCAATGTTATGATATTTTGATTTGTAATTTCAGAAATGTTAGAGGATGAAGTTGGGAAGAGGATGACAATGATGATGATGATGAGATATGAGTTTGAGGAAGTGTGAGGATGATGACCATGATGATGTGGATTTTTCTTCCAAGCTTCTTCTGTTTGCTTTCATCTCTTATCTTTTATTTTCATGTTTTTGGCCTTTAGGCTTAGTATAGAACTATGTTTCTTATGTCTATTTCTACATTCATAACATTATTATAATTTTAAGAATTATATATTGTCACTTTGATCTATAAAAATTTGAAAAAAGAACGCCTCATATCCGAAAAGCTAGCGCTTTCGCCTACGCCTCGGCTCTAGGACCCTTGACGCCCTCGCGCTTTAAAACTAAGCTCTAAACCGCTAATAATTTTTTAAGTTAATATTTATAATATTAAATATTTATATTTAACAAAAAATAAAATAAAAATGTCATATAACCATTGCAGTAAGTCCATTATAAAAGAATGTGGATGAATCTATTAAATACCTCAATGATATGAAGTTCAAATGGTAAAGAATATTGAAGATTTGTCACCAATTTCAACCTAAAGAATAAGATGTTTCTCGAGTGCAAGACTGATGGAATACACTTCTTTATCTGCGCAATTATTCCAAGGGTGTTTGCTAGACTTGCTTTAAGAGGATAAATTATGTATGTTGTCCTAGTGGTGATGATTGGTTGAAAATGAGAAATGAATTAACTTTTAAAAGTGTTTGTGATGTTACTAATATCATATTGGATAGAGTATCCAACTTCAAAAATTTCTTAGTTGTTTTTAAAATTAAAAGTGATGTGGAACAAATACTCTAACGGAGGATGATTTTGTTAAATATGCAAAAAAAAAAAGAAGGAAAGATTAGATAAGTATGTGGGATGTAATTTTGTTTATGTTATAGGAACTTTGTTAGATTCCTCACATGAATTAATGCCTTAGAATATGCATTTGGCGCACTTCTCCGATGAGGTAAGAGGATGTGTGAAAAGTTTAGTTGTACGAACTTTATATGAGTATTTCGTGTATTATCCTCCCACTACGGCAAAAAGAGATGATATGGAACTACAATGAATGATCCCACTGTTGATGGGCAAAGTAATCTTCATCTAATTTTAGAGGTTGCTAGAATGTCAAGAATTAATGTTTGAAATCAAAATATATTTGATGAGGGCTATCATGTGGAAGAAGAATAGTTTGACCTAAAGATGGTGAAAGAAAGTCAATGAAGGAAAAGTTTGTTCATCTTAGCACTAATACGTGGGGAGTTATTATTGGACCCATGTTATCTTTTTTCATTCATCACTTATTATTTTATGTCTTTGTAGAATAATGTGAAGATGAGCGAAAAGAATCATCTTCCCAAATTGTAAGATTGAATTAAAGATTGAATGAAGATGAAGATTTAAAATAGAATAATAGATTATATTTAATTTGAATGTTGATCTTTGGATTTTGGTTTTTTATAATTTTTATTTGTTTGTTTGTTAAACTTGTATTTATTGTTCTGTTTTATGTTTCATGGATTTTATGTGTGTACTGTGTTTAGTTTAGTTGTGTTACTCATTGTGAAGACTTAACTTAGTTTTAAAAGGCACAAGCGCACCAAGCGCAATGCAAAGGCGCGACGCCTTAGTTAGGCAAGGCACACCTAATAGTTAGATATTTTTATTTCTCATTGCCTAAAAATCAGTGAAAAAGCCTCTTGTATAAAAAAAATGATTGAAACTTTTTAAAAAACCTTTGGAAGTCGTTGTAGACAGTTAATATTATAAAAACAATGGAAACACGTCAATTAATAACAAAGGTCTAAAGCTACTTGCAAAAAGCACAAGAGCGCCTCACTTAAGCGCTCTAAGGCGCACGCCTCTGTTTTAGGACCAAAGACACGAAAGGACCGTCTTCAGTGTACTCACGTAAAAGGAAGGCATGCTCAACACACAGAGTTAACTTTGCCATAACAAAGGAAAATCACATGAATGAGACTTAAGGAGATTTAGTCAGAGTGGAAGTCAGTAACATGCTTCTAGAAGTCAGAAGTCTCTTTGCCAATTCTATTTTATCTATTCTGTAAGTAGAGCACAGTGTGTTGTAGTGAGTAATTCTCGTTTTAAATAGAGGAACTAGTGACAGAGGAGGATCGGAAAATGA
>SNQN01000129.1:0-50637 GCA_008642245.1 Bassia scoparia
ATGACATGAATGTTTGCCATAATTCCACAGCCATTGCACAAATCGAATTAAAGTTGAGTAAGTGGTTGAAATCCATAACGCCGAGAGCACAATTAATGGGGAAAGTATTTATTTTATTGTAATATTTTTCTATTTTAGTGTTTTTTCTTTATTTTTAGCATTTTTGAGTTTTAGAAATATTTCTGTAGGTTATTGTTTTACTAGATTTCCCACTTTTTCATTTGTTGCCTCTCATTTTTCTGAGGTCTCTAGTATTTTTAGATTATTTTTGAATTTTCTTTTATTTTCGATGATTTTTAACATATTTTAGAAAATGATTTTACGAAAATTAAATAATACAATCAGGAAATTTTCTGTTAGATAAATTCAAAAATTCGGATATCCATATATTCTTTAGAAGATTATTATGTTATTCAGATGGATAAAGGGTTAAAATGGATAGAGATTAATGGAAAAACACGGATAATTAATTCCAAACAAAAAATAGATTAGAGGAGTGATTAATACGAAGTATTAACACGAATTCGCTGACGTGGTCATACCAGTATGCACGTAGCTCAAGCTGATATACGGTCCATAGACTGTATATACGGTTGGCTGATACTCGTTACTGTTTGCTCATAACTTTTGATTACAAAGATTTTATTGCGAGAACAAATGCTCAATGAAACTAGAGATTCGAGAGCTTCCAACGGTAATGCATGTTCAACGAAACTTAATGTCAAAGTTATATGACGGTTGTATCCGTATTCCATGTATCTTCTTTACTTATCTTTTCCCCATACGCCTATAATAACAATGCTCTGGTTTCTGGGGCTTAAGAATCGAGGACATCGAAAAAAAATCAGCTCGACACGGATAAACCATTAGCGAAGTTGCAATTCAAAGCTATCAAAAGGTTTGTCTCAATTCAAAATCAATCCACAAACACAAATCTCTGCTCAAAAATCAAAAGTCCCTTGATATTCGTCGTAGCTTTCAAGTCGTATCTTGTCGGAATTATTAGTAAAATCTGAGGCTATTTCAAGTTAATTCTCTTCTCTTCTTCTTTTTATTAGTCTTGATAAATAAAAACTTGATTTTTTCATTTGGTTTCAAATCATCAATCATTTGTTTTCAATCTCTTTCAACTTATCCTGAAATCGTTTTGAATTATAATTTATATGCTATACAGATTTCTTTGTTGTATAAAATTCAATTGGAAGCAAAGCTTTGACATTCTAAAGGATCTTGCTTTTGTTTCTTTGCTTTGGACGTACGATACAGGAGAAGTTGATGTATATATTGAGTTTTAATTTATATATAGTATATATTCTTGATCCTTGAGCTATGCCTTTGATTGCTTTCAAGGACCAGAATGTTGAATACATTAATATTCAAATGATATTGTGACGAACTAAATTTTAGGCACCATTTATTTGATTATTCAAAGTGGTCACAATCTTTGTTAGGTTTAAGGGGTAGTGAATGCTTGCTTTAATAGAAATAGACCTCTTGCTTGTTTTTAGCAGTCGGCTTTCTAAGATCAAATCGATAGGATCTTTGAATTCCAATGATTATATTAATGAACCACAACAAAGAATTCGTGTGCGACCAGAAATATCGACGAATGAAAAAAAATCAGTCGTAATAATTGGGGGTTGTGTTGGTTATTTTGGGGTTGTGGTGGTTGCTTTTGGTTGTGTTTGGGGTGGTGTGGGTTTGGGGGGGGTTGTATGTGTTTGTGCGGTGTTGGGTGTTACTTGGTTGTGGGTACCCCGCGACGCACCGACCGCGAATTTTGGTTCCCCCGGTTGTAATTTAAACCCGACCGTATTCGGTCGGTATTACCTGGACGAGACAAATCGTCGGTGACCAGACCGAAAAATGTGTAAACTTTGAAATTATAAACTCCACCGCATTTAATTAAAAAAAAAAACAATTCCCAAAAAATTACCCGTGACCACGAATATTCGGCGGTACAAAAAAGAAAACTGACCGATTTAGAAATCGGTCGGTGATATTTTTGGGATTTTTAAAAAAACCCCTGCCTCCTGTTTGTCTATTAAAAAAAATCAAAGCATTACCTGAGACGAATATCGGTCGGGTACAAAAACAAAATAAAAAAACAAAAAAAAAAACAAAACAACGACCGATTTAAAAATCAGTCGGTTACCGACGATTGTCCGGTCGTAAGTTTTTTTTAAATTATAAAAAATTTCCTTTTATTGGACACCTCCCCTCTTTCTCCCTCTTTCTTGAGACAAACTCTCCGCTGTCAGCCCGCTCACTTAGAGCTTAAATTCCTTAACTCTTCCCTCCTACATATCCTCTTACCTCTCTCTCTCTCTTCAACCACCCTATTATCTCTTTATTACTCTCCAATCCGTCCCG
Organism: Bassia scoparia; assembly: GCA_008642245.1. Taxonomy (NCBI): domain Eukaryota; kingdom Viridiplantae; phylum Streptophyta; class Magnoliopsida; order Caryophyllales; family Amaranthaceae; genus Bassia; species Bassia scoparia. Next base: position 2,374 of record SNQN01000129.1, read on the forward strand.
CCTCAATCTCGCCGAACCGTACACCACGTATGCTGCCTCGCACCACCCTCCACCGCGTCCGATACTCCTCTTCATTCCTTCCAATGAATCAATGACCTAACCCAATGTTAAAATCCCAAAATCGTCCAACAAGAGCATAGTTCATCTTTTCAACCCTTCAATCGTCACCGAAAGCTTTCGATTGCGTCTACTTCCAGGCCAATCGACAACTACCTCCCTTTTATTGTGCTGTTCCTAATTATTTCCTCTGATGATTTACTTCGATTTGTTCGGGTCGCATATTATGATGTTCCGAATTTTCGTCATCAGGGTATCATGTTTTTATTTTTATCTTGTTGATATGTTTTAATTTAATTGGCTGTCATGATTTTGAATTTTCCTGTTTTGAATAAATGATGTAGGAGGATAGGTACAGTGTGTGATTTCCGAACTTCGAATCAGGTTGCATAGTTAGTATGCTGAATTTACTGTTTTTTTTTCGGAAATTGGCTATTCTTAGTTGAATGTTTGGTTAAATTAGGTTCGATTCAATTGAATTTTGTTAAATTAGGTTTCGATTCATTGAATTTGGTAAATAGGTTCGATTTCATTGAATTTGGTGCAGTGTCTTTTTTCTTGTTGAAAATGTGTTTGTGATGAGAGTTGAATTTGGTTAATATAGAGATAGATCTTATACCGTGCTATTTCATGATCATATAAGTATTAACCAAAAATCTGATCTCCTACATTTAAGAAAGACTGAGTGAATGTAAGAGTTTATATTATTGTTATATGAAGATTGATTTGGAGATTTTTAATGTTATTAAAAAATTTTCGATGAATAACTAGAAATGTGACACCTCTGTTATGGAGTAATCAGTAATTTAACTTTGTTTAAGCCACTTGGAATGTCTATTACATCGAGTAAAAGTAAACATGTCTCTATCATGTTTTCTACTTGTAAAAGTGGCTAACTGCAATGCTGGTTCCTGGGAATGTAAACTACAGCAAGCTGGAGCCAACTTCAGGTTTCCTGTTCTTGGAAAGTAGGTCCATTATTTGGCGGTCGTAATTTTGTTTAACAATATCTGGAAAATGCATGTTGGACCTCTTTTGCAGTTCCATGACAAGGCATTTAACACATAGCTAAGAATCACTCGATTGTACTATAAAAACATAATCAAAAGTATAATTTATGTTATCCTTGTATATCGCTGTGGCTTTTTCCATATGGCAATTACAATGTTGTCTGTTATGCTGGAGTGAGATTGGAATCCAAATGTGAATGCTATTAGATGATTGAGGGTGAATGATGTGATCTTGTTTCACAAATGTTTGGATTGTGAATAGCTATCTGAGTTTTTTCTGCTACTATTCCTTATTTATCTATTTATTTATTATTTATTTTATTTTTATAGTTTGGGTCGCTGAATACTGATTAAGGTAGCATGAAAGTGGTCTGTGTTTTTTGTAGCTCGAAAGTGATCATTTGAGTTGAGCATGAAATAAACTTTTTGTTCATTACTTGTAAGATTGGTCTGCTTAGAGAAACATGAGATCAAGGACAATGAATACACTTTTATCAAGTAATTTCAGCTACCTTGATATCACTTTTTTAGAAACCATGACACCATTTGGTAGGTTTTACTTTCTCGTCTTTGAAACTGTCCATGTGTTCCTCTTTCACAGCCCTTAGTCTGTGGGAAAATGGCAAAATTTTTAAAAACAGAAGTGCCTGCTGTGTATAAGCTGATTTGATCTTTTCTGTGGGAATTCTTCAACCTTGCGTGCTCACTTTCCTGTTTCAATGTATCTTTGCTCTAAAAACTTTGAAAGACATTCGTTTTTTAAAAGTGTTATGCTTGATCATTGCTTTTGATCTAATCTTACCAAAATAAAATAAAATTAAAAACACCATTGCCTGATTGGGAAATTCATTGATCTTTTGGCAATTATAGTTGATGAGTAGCACTTTCCAGTTTGTGCTTACTTATTGACGGTTGAGTCCTGAGCATCCTTCACTCGTGCACGGGTTCGCCATGCTTGGTGTGAAAGAAAATCTTTGAGAGAATTATGCTGATGATGCTGTTCTTCAAGGTCTATTTAAAAAGCTACTTAAATAATATCTATATACTGTGGTAAAACTTGCTGGTTCCTCCTTTCTGTTGATTGGTTTTCAATTAACATGATCTTTTTTTCCCCTAATAAACAACACTATAAACCATTTTGTAGCCCGCATCATTCACTAAGTTTTGAGATATAGATACATAAGATTGTGAAGTTGAGTCCGTTCTTTCTTCTGGAATTGATGTCGATTACTCCTGATGGCATCCATTCATAGACCAACTGTCTACATCTATATTAATAAATGCCTGTCATCTAAGAATAATCCTGAACGTTGAAAGTAGTTTCATTCCAATTGAAATGGTGTAGTAGTGTGATTAATTAGATATTAAGATAGTTATTATGTTGAATTAATAATTGGGCTTATCAAAATAGAGTGTGATGAATGTGACATAATCAGTAAACTTAGAAATTAGATTTGTGAAAATGATTGAATTGAATTAATTTTAAATGCGACTTTGCTGTGATTGATTTGTTAGAATGAAATGAACTGATGGGTGTGTTTCGTTGGTAGGTAGTAAGTAATAATGGTGAAGCACAGACAATGTCACCAATGGTCATATCTTCAGAAGCACTGGGCAAACTATGTGAGACATGGTTTAACCAGCTGCCAGAGACAAGGAACGCGTCGTATTTACCTTCCTTTGCTGTATTTGTTATAATAATGTATTGATTATCGAGCTCTGAACTCCGCTTTTCGTATCTGAATACAGTGGGCAAGAAGGCCTGAAATCTTCCCAGGCCTACAGCCGGACCTCTTGCCCATATCATGGTCAAACATTGAAGGTATAACATGAAAGTTAGGCGCTGGCAGAGGATTCTCTTTGAGAAGTCTTGAGGAATTACCCTGCTGAAGAATGAATGATTGCGATCAATAGAAATCGTTGCGTTTTTTAGGGTTGAATTTTTGAAAATAGAGCTTGTTGACGATGTTGTTAGTACCAGTGAATACGATGAGCGATCCTATGGTAGCTGGAATATAATATTCAATGGGACCAAAGAAGATCTTTTGAACATTAACAATTTGAATGATGATAAAGTTGTCCATTTAGCTCATAACATATATCATGTGGCATTAATGTGAATCTTTCAATAAAAATGACACTCAATTTGAGGGTTGGTTTATTTAGGAAACTTATACTAAGGCTAATATAACATTAGGAGATTATTGATGAGAGTAGAAGGGTCAATGCCCTTTGCTTTGTTCTGGTTCTAGCATAGCGGCAATTGGAACCTCATTCATATGACTATCTGTACATATAAATAGAAACAGCGCGCAGCATGTCACTTGATTCATTTAGCAATGCCAAGCCCAATATTAGATCTCTTCTACAGTATAAAGTTTCTCAAGGGGGTCAAGACATAATTGTTCCATGCATAGTAGCTTCATTTCTAATTTCTCTCGACATGTACTTAGTGCTATGTAGTTGAATATACTTGTAATTATTGACTTTTTTCTCTTTCTCCTTGTTATACTATGTATTAACTGTTCAAGACCAGAGGCCATCCTGCAGGAGGTACTGCCTAAATTGGTTTGATCTACTCCACAAATTTCTTTCTTAGTCTTTTAATGACTTTATTTATCGTGACCCTTTTCAAGTACCTCTCCTCTAATTATGAATGGATTTATGAAAAAAATTGTTTTGATTTATTTGTAGATGGGCGACTTCATTGCTATTAATACCCTGCATGGAGTCAAGAGGACTGAAGTGTGGGTCCTTTGCATAGTGCCTTTTTTTTTCTAATCACCCACATTTGTTTCTTCAATTGTACAGGACTAACGAACAAAGATAAATGGATTCAAGTAGATCCGGAAATCATAGCACTTTTGAAAGGAAGGGTTCAAGCTGGTTGCGATTTAAAAGGTTTGTCCATCTATTATTGGATGGTTGGCTTCAGGTAAGCATACTCATGAGCTTAGTGAAGAGACCGTTATCTGCAAACGGCCTCGGATTTGCGATTTTCTGAGCTCCCGGTCAGTTTTCTAAATGTTAGAAGAGACTTCCGATTTTATATTATGAACACGAGTATGACAACAAACAAGAAAATTGACTTAGCGACCACACTTACCCGATTCGGTCGGTAACAAGGGTTACGACCGAAAATCGTCGATGTTGTGAATCACACAATGGGTCGGTAATCCAAAGATACCGACCGAATTTTCGTCGGGTAAAGGTTACCGAACGATTACCGATCGATTCCCGACCAATAGAATCCGATCCAATTTTTTGGAGGAAAAGGATTAACGCACGACTAATCGGTCCGTAACTTCCTTTTTCCCTCCAAAATTGGAGATATAAGGGGTTTACCGACCGATTAATCTATCGGGACTCGGTTCCCGGGTAATTACCCAACTCTAAACGACCGAATTAATCGGTCGTAAATATCTCCCTAATGATTTTAATGTTTAATTGTAAATGCCATTTACCGACTGAAATGTGTCGTCGTAAATTTTTAGATATCTAATAAAAAAAAAAACAAAAACAGCTTAACAAATGCTGGTTTCTTCTGCAGCCAAACAAACAGTAAAGCAATGAAAAAAATAATATATCATTTATACATAAACCAAGCCTTGAATTTATTAAAAAATAATATACCACTTTACAAATTCTGCAATTCTCCAAACAACATCCAAAATTTGGCTAATTTACGCATTTGAAAGAATAGAAACACCTCCAAAGCAATTGTCAGCGCAACAAAATCAGCGACTAAATTTAAGATGTAGCTCAACGTGCTTCCTGGAGCTGCTTGGACCTAATTTACAAACAATGTCGGAACAGAAAAACAATAACAAGAACCAAATAGCCAAAAACGATATGAGGATGACATAAGAATACCTTCCTCTGAACCAGTCTGACTCCTTGGACATTGCCGAAGAGGTACCTCATCCTACGTTCCGTGGTGCTTTTCCCTCCGTATTGCCCTCTGACCAGAGTTACTGTAGTTCAACAATAAACAATCACAGATATGCGCCTTAATATTAAATTCATTTATCCTGATGTGCTCTACACATCATGCCTCAATAGCTTATGCAGCAATTAACTTTATACTGTTCATTGGTGAGTCACGGCAATGGCATCTAACCCACCTAGCGTATGATCTACACGCGCTAATCCCAGACATCATGAGGAAGACATCCCAACAAAAAGGCCTACTTCAGACTTAATTTAAGAACAAAGAAAAGAAATCCTAATCAACATTGAAACGATACAAGAAAACATAAAGAACAATGACAATAGTATGATTACACTCGCAAGTTTCAATCAGTCCTTGTCGGTTTATACCAAACTTAAACTCTAAGTTGAATTGATTACAACTCAAATATTCATTTGTTGAGGCACGGTCTCGGAAAATTTGAAGTTGTGTCTACGAATTTGCACGAGGGAATTAATTCTAAAATGTGTTCAAGGTCAACGGACCGGTCTATGACAACAAGATAGGGCTTTGTTCAATTGCAAAATGTGAACCACAAATTTTCAAAACTCGCGTATCATAAAACCTAAAATGAATCACGAAATCAATAATTAACTCATTAAAAGTGAACGCTTTCTCAGCAGAAAGTTACTTGTAAATCATCAATCAACCAAAGAAAGACATCATTTATCAATACTAACTATCCTAAAACTCAAAATCCTCAATCTAAACAAACTCCAGCAATCATTTACACAATAACCATCAAAACGAACACAATTATGGCGAAATAGATGATTTAACACAGATCAACAGGACAAGAAAAGCATCAAATGAATTCAAACAAAGAAATAAGGCAAGAGCGAGAGAAGGAGCACTACACTTGCGAGTGCGAGGCGGGATAGGCAGCAAGCAGAGCCCAGCGACTCTTTCTGGAGATGGAGAACTGCGACGACACACTACCACACAAAGTGTGGTTTGTTCCTTCCTCGTTACTAAACTTCCTGTTCCTTACCTCTGCAATAATCAAACAGCTTTCATTTAAACACCCATCAGCAACTCTGCTACTATGCTACTGATAAAGAAATTACAAATTAATAATGAGGTGATGAGAGTCAGCTTCATCAAACAGCGTAATACTACTCCAAAAGGAAGCATTAGGAGGTTCAGGTTGCTACGAGATATAAATGGTGTTGCGCCCTGTGGTTTGGCTTTACCAAAAGACAAAGACCGCGAGAACTGGAGCTTTACAGTTGCAGTTGAATTCATTCCAAGAATATTGCCAGGACAAAATAAATAGCATTAACACAGTCTTAGTTTAAGTGTTTCAATGCATCTGGTTCCAATAAAGGGCACAGGATGCATACATTGCAAAACATTTCAAACTACTTTTGTTTTTCTATAAAAATTGCACTAAATTGGCAAAGTTTTACAACAATCTAAAAAAGTACATCTCTCGAATAAGTTAAACAACAATACAGACACAGCAAAAATGCAACCTTCTGACCACTTAACAAATAGCAGGCAAGACCGCTCTTTGCATTAAACTTCATAAATATGATTTTGAAAAACTGTTGAAAATAAATATTAAAATCACGCTGGCACGTTTTACTGCGCTTTTATTTATAAATCTGGCAGCTTGAGTAATCCAGTGAATATAATTAAAAGCAAGTATGAGTATACAGAGAGTATGCTCTTGTCGAATCAAGGACAAGTTTAAGCTGTGTTGATTCAATAAATTTTTCTTGCTTGTTCAATTGGGGCATATATCGAGAGTCTTCGAAGAGACTTATGCTAGAAGGAAATGTAACGTGCAGCATCATCATAGTGATACAACGGTGGAAACAATCTCTACAAAAGTAATAACTAATAAGTACTGTACACCATTGCATGATTGTGACCGATTCAAATAAGATGTGTAGGAAACGTATTATTATTGTTTTCGCATTCTTTTATTTGTTATATGAGTCTTAGTTAACGATTAATGTTTAAAAAGGATAACTAACAATCCTCTAATTTTGTTACCCTAGAGCAAAGTAGTGGAAACAATTGGTGTATGTTCTTTTCACTTATTTCATACCACTTGGAATGCAAACAATTCTCAAAGGTAATCACGCATTTTTTTATCCTTTCACTCCTTTCCGTATGAACCGTTACGTTAATGTTAATCATACCGAAACCCCTTAATCATTTTACACTAGAAATGAAATGGATCACCTGAAGAGTTTTCTTTTTGTGATAGTTAGGAATTTCATTTAACACGAATCAATACCGACGAGTAATAACAGAAGCTAACGAAAGACGTGCAATGTGATGACTATGCATGTGTAAGGATAATATATGTGGTATATTGTATATGTTCTTGAATTAATTGCTTTGCGGTGTGTGCTGTGTTTGCAATGTTTTTGTGGGGCAATAGTTTCTTGTTTTTTGTTCCATAATATATTATGTGTATTATGTACATAATGAGTGATTTGATTGCACTGATCAATTTTTAGTCGTATAGTGGGTTAGATCTGTTATATTTCCTACAACTACAGGACAAATATGGTTTATTGTCAGTTGTATAGGCTAATTCTCAACAATTTGATATATTATCATTTAATTGTAGATTAACATTATTGTAATATTATATTCAACTATCGGTAATGAGTGGGATGCGAGGGTTAGTGGTAAGGCGAAGTTTTGATCTACTAAATCAACTCATTGAAGAAGAAAGTTTGAACAAGAAAACAATTTTAAGATAATCTGTCAAAGATGTTGCAAGTGAATTGCATCTATTAACCCAACCATGGTGTGCTCTACGATGAAGGACCACTAGAAGGCACAGATCCCAGCAGAATCCTAAGTACAATAACCTTAGTCGCCGCCGCGTTGTCCGTTGGTGGGTTGTACTTGGCTATCTCATGGCACACCGACGTCATCTCTAGACTGCAAGTAACATACACAATATCAACACATTCAAATTGAGCTAAATCAGCACAAATCTCAGAACATAAAGTGCAATTGAAGAACAGTTAGTCAAAAAACTGAAACACATGCACTAGACTTCATTCCTTTAGCACCCAATATGAACTAACTTACCACAGAATGATCACACGCCCTTAACTCGATATCTCAGTGACGAAAATGCGAGTTAAGCGTCACAACACAAGCTTAAGTACATGATATTATACAGTAATAGGGTAATCAACAATAAACCAGCTATTAGTCCACTAATGAAAGTGCAGCAAGAAAGCAAAAAAATGCTTACGAAGCAGAAAAACAAAAGGGCCTAAAAATGTGGAATGAAGTAAGGTATCTACCCTTTCAATCAATGAGCAAGTAATATCAACAGAGAAGCTCATGTCATCCCAAAAAGTAAAAAATAAAATCTTCTTTCTTTTTTTTCACAAAAGAAAAGAATTTCTAGTTTTTTTTTTCACAAAAGAGTTTCTATTTCAGGATCACAAAAAATAGAACAGAAATAATTTCCTGGTTATTTTGGCCTCTTTTGCCTTCTTTCTAGCAACTACTACTCTATTTTAGCATAAGCAAATGCAAATACCCAACTACCAGTAGTAACAYRTACAAGCATGCTTCCTTTATATCATCACAAACAAACACAACACTGAGACCAAATTTAAGGCCATTACTTGGGAACAGATGACACCCCCACAAAAAAATTAACTTTTTTTAATTAAAAAAAAATACCCACAAAATTTAATTACTTGAAGAAGTTACCCACAATTTATGGTACTACTACCACCAACATTAATTAAGACACCATTTAAAAAATTTCCCCCTTTTTTTTAAACAGATTGCAAATGCCATAAAAACAAGATCACACTTACACAGCTGATGATAATGGGTGTTAGCTCAGTCAAAGAAAGAAAAAAACAGAATCCCAAAAATGTAATTTTTGGGAACAAAAACGACAAACACATTGAAGGCATTAAATATAAGAGTGTATTTTATTCTTATCTTTTAGTTTTCCTCGAATTACTCAGCATCCAAACAGAGTATAACCCTGCTCATATATGCATTCATTCAAAAATATATTGCTCATTGAAATGCCAAAACTATGTTTCAAACCCTCATTTTATAATTCTTTCTTTCTTTGGTAACTATGACATCTAATTAAGTTTATTAGTGTATAATCTTAATCAAATCTAACCACTTGAAAATTTTAGAAATGTTTTTTTTTAAAAAAAAAATACACTATAAAAACTCAGTTTGATTACAATATTTCCAGAAAATTTCGCTAAAATCAAAGATCTATAAAAGACTAAAAAGCCTGCTCGAAAAATCAATCCCAACTAGTAATCAAGTACTGTTCCAGCCCAGTTTCGCTAAAAAGCCTAGCCTCGAAGATTTTGTTTACTAACCTGACCGTACAAATCACATCGTCTTGTCTGGATGTCATAAGCGCTATTCACGTCCATAAAAATCAGCTAATATTGAAAGTTCTATGGTACCTATTATGAATTATAGCACAAACTGTCAGGAATCTCAACGACCCTAAATTGTGGGAAGTACCTAATACCGACCTAGTCTGACCTAGTCTAGGACCCTGCATGGAAATTACTGCAGGCAAGTTTGAAAGATAGGTCATTACCCTATGGCTGCATTGATTCCTATGAACAGCATGCCTTCCCAACCATTTACATTCATACTGCATAAGAAAACCATGGCTACAGATCAGCTATGTTGCTTAGTATGATGAACAAATTTTCACCCAAAATTGAAAGGCAGTATGCAATAAGTGGCATACAAATAGAAAGTGAACCGACGGCTAAAAGGGATCTTCAAGGTGTCCCGTGAGAACATGATACTCATAAGTACCAAATCTCCAAGCAGATCATCACAGCAGAAGCAATGGATAGCTTGACAAAAGGCCAAAGTCATGAAAGCAAACCACGAGAAGCCAGTCCAAGCATCCTTGCACCAACCACGATTAAATTGCTTGAGCCAATGCAATTACCCAAGCTGATATGTAGGCCAATGCCAGCACATGGTGGCCCACCCAAACACCTCAATGAAAAGGTAAAGCATCACGACATGGACGATCAGGAATCTCAAACGACCCTGCATGGAAAAGACTTTWTTCTTCTTGCTGAACTGAAAATCTAAAGTACAAACTGAGAATAACTCACACATTGCATACCATTTCTTGAAAATTGTTTTAGAATCTGACCTAGTCTAGAGATTGGTTAGCAAGGGCCCTTCTCACKGAGATTGCCTGCAACAAAAATTAAACATGAGGTTTTATTTCAATTGAAGAAAAAAAATTAAAAAAATTATTATAAATTACAACCTTGAATTATGCAACAAATCACCTAATTAATTCGCAACAAAATTAAGCAATTCGGATATTAGGGTTTGTTATAAAAAAAAACGAATATTAGGGTTTATGAGGGTATTCAAACCAACAAAATGAGACATATGAGGCAGAAACAACACAGCAGCAGCAACCACCCAAATACATCCCCAAAAATCGACAAAACTACAGGAATTCAAACGCAGGACCAAATAAAGAATAGAACACAAAGCTCAACTAAAAATCCAATTCAGGAATTCAACGAAACCAGAACAGAATGAAAAGAAGCACAAATATTTGGGGGGAAAAAGAAGGAAAAACCTAGATCTAACATGAAAATCAAAACGAAAAACAAATTAAAACCTAGATCTGAATTTAAATCACACCCAAAAAACGAATTTAAACCTTGATCAAAATTTACAGCAACTTTTCTTTAAAAATCAGAATCAAATACAAATTTAAACAACAAAAATTTGAAAACGAAACAAAATATAAAAAAAACAAACCTCAAAAAACGAAAGTGTGAGGTGCGGCGGAGGTGTGGACGTGCGTGAGAGAAGGGGCGGCGGCGGTGGCGTTTGAAAAGAAGGAGGATGTTGGGAGGATGGGTTGAGAGGATGAGAGGAGTTGAAGGATGAGAGTGTCAGAGAGAGAGAGAGAGAGAAGCGTAAGGAGAGAGAGTGTGAGAGTGTAAGCCTAATAAGATCGTAAGAAGGGAGAGAATGCGTGAGGAGAGAGTAAAAGGAGCTGATTTTTTATTAACAAAAATAATACTTTTACCGACCGATAAATCGGTCGGTGTACCGACCGAATTTTCGGTCGGTAAATGCTTTAATTTCTTTTTTTTTTAAATAGAAACACAGAGGATGGAGGTACAATTTCCAATAAATCACCGACCGATTACGAAATCGGTTGGTGATTTATTGGGAATTGTTTTTTTTAATTAAAAATGCGGCTGGGGGGTGTATAATTCAAAGGATTTACCGACCGAATAATCGGTCGGTACACCGACCGAATAATCGGTCGGTACACCGATCGATTACAAAATCGGTCGGTAATACCGACCGAATAAGCGGTCGGTAAATTACACCGACCAACTGCGGTCGGTGTCGGTCGGTAATACCGACCGATTTTCTTTCGGTCGATAATTTCGGTCTGCCTTACACGAAATTCTTGTAGTGGGGAGAGAGTATGGACGAGAAAGAGAAAGAATAGCCGAGTTTTTGTCGTCCCAAGTTGCAAAAGAGAGAGGGGTAGGCCTATATTTATAGGAAAAAGCCAAAAAAGGCAAGAATTTGGGAGCAATTACGCCCAAAACTGGGCGCAATTGCGCCCAATGTCTTGCCCTTTTTTGGCTGATTTCCCTTGCCTTTTTTGAAGATTGCGTATAATATAAAATCGAAATAAAATATCATTTGATTTTATTTGATTGCTAAATTTTGACACAAAATCACTGATTGATTTGGAGAGATATTCGTGTGGGCCCCACGCTCGGGTGCGGCTCCGAAACTCCCGAAATGAGCCGTTTTGCTCGGGTACGCATTTTTGCTTCGGAAATTCATAACTAGTTTTCCACAACTCCAAAAATTATGGAAAAATATTCATAACATTCCTTGTAAAACATAGTGTGTTGTGCTAAAATTTCATAAATTTTGGAATTGTTTTCATAATTTATTTAATTATCACAAAATTAATTAAATTGTTGAAAATTGCCAAAAATGCTTAGCCAAATTCAGAAAAATTCCGAAAAATTCTAGAAAAATGTCTAAAAATAAGTTAAAATCATTTTATAATTAAAAATTAATTATAAGGATGCTTTTGGCAAGAAAAGGTGTTTCGGCTTTGTAAATCGAGATTCAATAGCATTGTTTAAGGCAGTTGTTCTTTAGAATTGGACCAATTGCATTGTGGTATAGTTTTATCATTGGCCTTTATGGAGGGACAAATGTAGGTATCTACATTACTTTAATCTATTTTTTCTCTTTTTTGGACCCCACCTACATCATTAAAATACCCATCAATAGACCTCATCAATTTACTAACTTTTGCCTTAATTTTCGAAAAATAAGCAATGGTGTATTTAAAAGAAAATGGAGGAAGTATTTTTTTAATTGAAAAAAATGGAGTACATAATATATTGTTATAATTTTTTAAATATAATTTTTATATCTAAAACTTAACGAGTCTGTTCACGACCTTTCGAGCCGAGCCTAATTTAGTTCAGCTTGGCTCATTTAACATTCGAACCGAGCCCGAACTCGAGCCGAACTTCAATGAGCCGACCATTGATCGAGCCGATCTAACTGTTTGTGAACAAACCAGACTCATTCTTGCCCCTAAATTAAAGTTACCTGAAACCACAAGCCTAGAGAAATGTTTTCAATAAAATTGATAAAGTCACTTTATGATTTAAAACAATTTGGGTGGATGTGGTATAATCGATTAAGTGATTATCTTCTAAAACAAGGATTTAAGAACGACCAAGTTACTACTTGTGTATACATTAAAAATTCCCAATCGGGTTCGTAATCATTGCAATTTACGTTGATGACCTTTATATCATTGCGACACCAAGAAAACATGAATTAACTACAAAACATTTGATGAAAGAATTTGAAATGAACAATCACGGAAAGACAAAATTTTGTCTTGGTCTTCAAATTAAGCATTTGGAAAATGGAGTTTTTTATCCATCAATCAAATTTTACAAAGAAGATTTTAAAATGATTCTATATGGACAAAGCACATCCAATAAGTTCCCTAATGATAGATCGATCATTAAATGTGAATGATAATCCATTTCGACTCCGAGAAGAAAATGAAGAAGTTCTTAGTCCTGAATTCCCATACTTAAGTGCAATTGGTGGATTGATGTATTTGTCAAATAATACTCGACCTTATATAGCATTCTCAGTAAACTTATTAGCCAGGTACAACAATTCACACACAAAGAGGCATTGGAAAGGAAACAGAGACTTGCTCTGTTACCTCAAAGGAACACAAGATTTAGGGTTATTCTACCAAGCAAAATCAGATGCTACCCTTATTGGTTATGTAGACGTTGAATACCCCAAAATACCAAATCACAAAATGGATATGTGTTCACCTATGGAGGAACTGCAATATCATGGAAGTCAACAATGCAAACAATAACATCCACATCATCAAATCATGCTGAATTGATTGCCTTATATAAAGTAGGACGTGAGTGACTATGGCTTAGGACGATGATTAGCCACATCCAAGGAACATGTGAAATGAAAACTGTTACCAAAAATCCAACCTTGATCTTCGAAGATAATTCAGCTTGCATTACTCAAGTACGTAAAAGATATATTAAAGGAGACAAAACAAAGAATATATTACCCAAACTCTTCTACACTCATGAGTTACAAAAGGAAGGAAAAATTGAGGTCTAGAAAATTCAATCATGTGATACCGTGGCCGAATTGTTCACCAAATCAATCCAATCGAATAAATTGGAGGCAGTAGTACACAAGATCAGCATGCATCCCTTCATGATATTACTGCACTCGTTTTCCCTTCGACCAAGTTCTTATCCTATAGGGTTTTTCTTGGCAAGATTTTAACGAGGCGGTACAAAAGTCATATTATGTGATATAAGTTGCACTCGTTTTCCTTTAGCTACGGTTTCTCCCACTGGGTTTTCCTAGCAAGGTTTTTAGCGAGGAAACTAAACCTTAAATCATGGAATAATTATTCAAGGGGGGAGTTTTGAGAAATCATCAATTATTGAAGTGAAAATTATCATTGTAATTTACTAGAGGTGAATAATTATTACCCTAGTATAAAACAATGGTAAAACATGTGTTTATAATCCATCTTGTGTGCTTATAAATATGGCTTGTGTAGAAGCATTGTATACACTACTACAAAACTACAAGTACTAATATAACTCTCATACTTCCTCTCTACTTCTCTTACTACTTCTCTTATATTCTAATAATGTTGCTCTTGTATCTCTAATCAAATAAGAAAATTTCCACAAATTCTTAACAACATTCAAAATCTAAAAAAGCACTTTTGGAGAATTAAAAGAGGATTGAAAATACTGAGTCGAAGTCAAAGATTGCATCATTAATTGCGTGAAATAGTGACATACTGACATGTGCATATAAGTATATTTTGTTTTATTATTGATTTGAACTTCTGGAATGAACTCTCTACCTTTCACTCTTAGAGAGAATGATTTGAACTTTTTGTTATGAAATTGTTTTGTGAGGTAGAAAAATAATAAGCTTGTTCCTTTCATCTTATTTTTCTTACCTGAACGTATTTTATTTTTCCGATCTAAACTAATTTTTTTTGAAAATAAGTAAAAATAAGTTGAAAACAACGGACCGTATGTAGTACATAATTTATTTGTAAATACTCTTTCTACAATTTTCTCCACAAACGGGCCAGTAATGGACGATTCAATAAACATAAAAGAAAGATAGTGAAAGAGAGGGTCATTAGCGAATATATAAACAAATTCAATTGTACTCTTCACAACACCAACTTGATGAAACACGAGTGCAACACATAGTATAAAAATAATTTTGCATATAATTGAGCTTCAAGCTCGTGATGTCATGTGCCCACTAATATGTAGTTTATGCTATGTCTTGCACCCGACCTTCAAGTATGTGTTATTTTGTGCACTCGATCAAATTGGTGTTATTTTATGCACATTGCTCAAGTTGTTATTGTAGCAGCCAATTTTCTTATTTACCTCCTTATAATTCTAAGGAAATTTTGACTTTCGATTTTTTTTTGAAATACCCCCACAACTTTCCATACGTTATTGTTTTCAGTTTTCACCCCAAATCAAAATTTTCCTTTAACTTTTAACGAAAAGTGTACAATTTCCTTTCTACCCCCAACTAATTAACTCCCCTAAACAACCCAAAGTACGAATTTTGCTTTGATTTGATGTTAGTGAATTTTGAAGTAGAGCTTTCAATGGAGCTTCAATGTTGCAATTGTAAGGTAGCAGTGGCGAATTATGTTTGAATGGGGGAGAAGTGAGTAGTGTAATAGAGGAATTGAACGAGTCGGACGCACCTCGTAGCCTGAAAAGAATGATGTCTGACAAATTTGAGGGTAATTCAAAACAAGAAAAAGTTAAGGGAGATAAAAAAACAAAATTTTCTAATTCTAATGCTCCAAAATTCAACTACGCTATAAACACATGAAATCCATCTCCATTATCAAAAAAAAAAAAAACTTTCATTATTCTAAACTTTCATCACTTAATTTACACTAGTTTTTATGCACGCGATGCGTGCGGCTTTATTTATATCTTATATTGTTTTAGTGTTTCGAGAAGTTTATGCATGAGGTTTTTTTTATAATTTATTGTTGTTTTTCCAAAAATATAGTCTTGATTTTTTGAAATTAAGTCTTGTTTATTTTATGAGATAAAAATAAAATCGTTATCAAGTTGCACATAAATTGAAAAAACATTGATCAATTCTTATTAATTGTAGTCTTGTTTTTATTTATGTATTGAAACTCAACATTTTGTTTTGCTTATGCATGTATATCTAATATCTATTATACGTGTTGTAAAATACTAAAAAAATTCGATGGAGAGAAAACAAAAAAACAAAAACATAGGTACTTGGTGTAAAACTAAATCCTATTTCCCTTGTTATCCATAGTCATTTTAACCTGTATCCCTTATTTATTAGGAAATTTTATCCATCGTAATTTTTTTCCACTTCATTTATATGAGAGTCAATTTAAACATTCAATTCAATAATTTTTTTGTTTTACTATTACCTCATTACTGATGATAAACTTTCTTTTTTTTTATTTTACAATTTGAGTGAATTATGCTTTAATTTGATCCTAATTTATTATTTTGTTTTTATGTTGATTACATCTTACATATTTGGCAATGTTTTTTGAATTACATGTAAGATTAATTGTGGAATTGATTATATTACATTTAACAATTTATTTGAATTTTGTGTTGACTACATATATAAGTGAAGGGTATTTTTGTATTTTCCAAGGGGGACACTATTGCTCCCCCCTTGGCTTATATAATAGAGATTATTATATATTAAGGGCAAGTTTACAACATCTTATTTTTAGTTATTTAAGTTCTAATCAATTCAACTTAATTACTACGGTTTTTCTTTCTCTTCCTCTCTCAAAAAATCCTAGCCTCCTCTCTTCTCTTCTAGCTTTCCCCTAGCATTTTCATAGATTTTGGGGCTACCACCAACCTTTAGGTTGATGGTAAGCCCTCTTTTCTCTTTTATTGTTTTTAGTTTTAGGATTTTCAATAAATCTCCCTTCTATTCTCCTTTGTGAGATTATTCATTCCATCGTTTTGGATCTATAATTCTCCTTTGTGAGATTATTCATTCCATTCAATTGGATATTTTTTCTCATTTGTGAGATTCTTTATCCATTCTGTTGGATCAATTTTTCTCCTTTGTGGGATTATTTATTCCATACAATTGGATTTATAATTCTCTTTTGTGAGATTAGTTTGGAGTTTGTGTTATTTAATTTCTGTTTGTTATTTTCAATCAATGGATTTTTGTGAAGTTGATTCATAGATAAAGGATCGTATCGGTTTGCAGAAGTTTTTGTTTTATCGAATACAAGCAAATGATTAGATGGATGTCGTCCTCGCAGCTACTACAATTTGTCGGATTGTCCCTCCAGAAAGGCTGTATATATCAGCGATATGAGCGAGAGATGTCCCACAGTGCAAGAACTATTCGATGATCGTTATTTTAATGAAGGAAAATCTTATTTCTTTCAATTTGTTTTGTATTTGATATATTTGATTACTTTTGCAAATGTCGTATGACTCTTATATTAATGAATTGATTTTTCTCTCTAAAAAAAATATCAATTCAACTTAATTATCCGGGTAATTAATTTTCTTGATGATAACAGTGATAATATTGATAATAATAATATTAATAATAATGATGTGTTGATGACTTGACGAGGTCTTCTCATTTGATATAAACTAGGTTGTCAACTTCTGTTGAAGCGAGTTCAGGTGTTTCCAATATTTACGAAATTTGGACATGCTCAACTGGTCACATCTTAAGTAGTAGTTCTAGTAGTAGTGGTGGTAACAATGGTAGCAGTAGTAGCTGTGATAATGGTAGTCGTAGTGGCAATGATAGTGGCAAGGTCAGTAGTACGAGTAGCAGTAGTAGGAGCAATAGTGGGAGAGTAGTTGTAGTAGTAGCTAGTAGTAGTGTATGTAGCAGTGCGAGTAGTAGGAGTAGCGGCAGTAGGAGGACAATAGCAGTAGCAACAACAATAGCAATAGTAGAGGAGAGACTTCAGTTAACCAATTCAGTTATGGTTCGAACCAAACAGTTCAATTGATTTCAGTTCAGTTGATTTGAGTTTTTTTGCTTAGCTTGAATTGTTTCAGTTATAACTTTACGGGTTACAGTTTCAAACCAACACAGTTGATTTGTCTTTTCAGTTCAGTTCGGTTTAGTTGCAGCTGATTTCGATTCAACCCATACGAGTTCAGTTCAATCAATTCATTATGTTATTATCAATTTTCAGTTAAACAATTTTTTTCGGTTTGAGTTCAGTTGCATTCAGTTTTGTATTTTAAGCATAATGTTTTGGGGTGAGTAATTGGTGATTAACCAAACCATATGGTTTCGGTTCAAACGGGTAATTGTGTAACTATCAATTATTTTTAACAAATGCTTCTGTTGAATTTAGTTTCACACTTTAACCATTATAGTTTTAGTGATTAAGTTGTTCGTTTATGTATTAGATCAAATTTGTATATTCGTATTTGATCAAACTATTAATTCATAAAACCTATATACTTTGTATAAAGTATATATTACGAAGTAGATCACAAATATCAAATGATGATGCTAAAAGTTGAATAACAATAGTCCGGCATAAGTATAATTATACAAGTTGATATGATCAACATCAGTACAAATTGTCATTTGCCTAATCTAGACTAATGAAACTAAATAATACTGTACACGAATCGATTCTAATTTACAAGAAACTAAGTAAGATTGTTATACAGAGTATATTGTATTAAATTAAACGAACCATTCATAGTTTAAAACAATATACGTATGGAACTATTATTCTACTGAAAATCGTCAGACATGGTTTTAATCACAAACTGACAATGTAACCTACCTACACCTTGAGACATGGTTATATGATCTTAATAAGACAAAGTTGCGAAAAACAATATGCACTTATTGTAATTGTACAATAATTGAAAATTCTTAACCACTCTTCAAATCTAATCCTTATAGGAAAGTCCACCATATCAGGGACCCTTTACCTTTGATTTCTATTTCATGGACCTATGTCCTTTGCCATTTTACTTATTTTGTGTTAAAGCTTCACACTAACATMTTATCACAAATTAAGAATCCCACATCGACTAGAAGTAAAAGAGAAAGGGTCAGTTACATTATAAAACAACCCTTTACCTTTGATTTCTATTTCATGGCCCTATGTCCTTTGCCATTTTACTTGTATTGGACTTCAATCATGGGCTGAGTGTAAAGTCTTCTTTTTTAATACTTTTAAAACATATATGTACTGTGGAAGTTAATCTATAATCTATTAGACTTAGAAAAAATAACTGCTAGAAATGTTGGATAATTTCATGTTATTTGCTTTCTATGTTTGTCCTTATTGCCAAAAAAACAACTACTGTAGTAAATGTTTCTTTGCTTTATTTCGGTAGAGTCAAAGTATGAGACTCACAAATATTGCCTCAAAGATATCCAACAACACTTATAGAAGAAGAAACAACAAGTGAAACAAGAGATGTACCAATAGAAGAAGAGTAAAGTTCCCACATCGAAGAATGAAAAAATGCATTGGTTTACAAGGCTTATAAAAAGGGGTAAGTTTGTGGAGTCTTTTATTGTTTTGTTGGCTCTGGAATTAGCCTACATTATTGTCTATATTGGGATAGTTGTCCCATTATTATTTTTTATTATTTATAAAATATAAATATAAAATGACAATTTATTTGTGGTTCTGATTTAAGCTCATTTAATAGTGAGTAAAAAATAAGCATTTTAGCCTAACTCGAGCTTACAGAAGTTTAATGAGCTCGAGCTCGCTTAAATTTATAAGTTAATTTAAGATTAGTCATTTTAATTGAATATACTTACAATATATTACGAAGTATATGAAATACGAAGTATATGTTAGGTTTAATGACACAAATTAGTAATTACTTTGCTAAAATGAAGATCATTAATTATCATCAAATTAGTATTATTGTCCTCTTTTAATTACAATTTATCATATTCGAATCAATTTCATTTGTATAAAATGATTACGTTTAAACCAAATTTTAATTCAGTATTAAACATTTCAAGGTTCAATTACAATTCAATTCAGTTTAAATCAGTTTCTTGATTTTGAGTTAATTTCATTTCAGTTATAGTTCAGTTTGGTTTTCTTAAGTTCAGTTCATTTCAGTTCAGTTTGGTTTCGGTTTCGGTTTCAGTTCAGTTAGATGCAGTTCAAAGTTGAATGAAAGGACTTTAATTCAGTTTAATTTTCATTTGTGATTCATTTCAGTTCAGTTCATTAACCAAATGCAGTTAAACCAACAGTTTATAACCAAAGTCCCCGCTCTAAGCAATAGTAGTAGTACTTATGAGTGTATACTTTTATTTGTACATTTTTTTGTCTTCTTTGTTAAGTAAAATATTAAATATATTGAAATATTGCCTTAAAATAAAATGTTAACGCATCGAGTCGAGCTCGAGTGAAGCGATTTTGAATCGAGCATTGATCAACATATATCATTAATCAATAATTAAAAATATTAATTTTAAATTAAATATTTTCGTTCAGTTCAATTATTTTCAATTATCGTAAACATGCCCAAAATCGATTAAGTAGACGTGAGGGCTGGAGGGGTGACATCTAATTGTCTCATACTCGTATGGTCGCACCAAGTGCATGAGCCAACATGGCTGCGCTATTGGCTAATGTTTAAGATTCTAGTAATTCTACAATATATAGAAAAGTCAGGATCAACAAGTTGAACTGAAGTTCCATCAATAATACTTGTGAATTAATGATGATGCATGAGTTGATGACAAGAGAAAGAAACAAGTGCTAATGGGATTAATATATATTAAAGAATTCACAAGTTGAAAAGTCCAATTTAACCAAGTTGAAATTCGATCAATATATGACAAGGAAAAAGAAATAACTACTGATAGGAATATATTTTGAATCGAAGACACTAAGGTTTCATTTATTTTGTATCGAGGAAAACATTTTCCTTTAAAATACTTCTCTATTATCTTATTATTTTTCGTTATTTGTTAACTAAATTGTTCTTTAAACAAAAAAAAATTACTTCCGTATCAAAATAAGGATGTTTTTTTTCCTCTCATACAAACGCTCAAACAAAATTATATTCTAGTAATTGAGTAAAGTTACTTGTTACATCTATCTTTCGACTCTCACATGAATAATAATAACTGTTATTATTAATGTGATAGAATGTATTAGAAAGTAATTTGAGACAAAAAAAACTTGTCCAATTTCACAAAATATTGTTTGCAATCTCAATATTTTGTGAAATTTGAGACAAAAGAAACTTGTCCAATTTCACAAAATATTGTTTGCAATCTCAACATTTTCCTTTAAAATACTTCTCTATTATCTTATTATTTTTCGTTATTTGTTAACTAAATTGTTCTTTAAACAAAAAAAATTACTTCCGTATCAAAATAAGGATGTTTTTTTTCCTCTCATACAAACGCTCAAATAAAATTATATTCTAGTAATTGAGTAAAGTTACTTGTTACATCTATCTTTCGACTCTCACATGAATAATAATAACTGTTATTATTAATGTGATAGAATGTATTAGAAAGTAATTCGAGACAATAAAAAACTTGTCCAATTTCACAAAATATTGTTTGCAATCTCAATCATAAATTATATCCCACTGTTTCGTCATATGGGAAACAGTTTAAGCCTCCAATGGTAGGGTGATATACTAGGTTGCACGGAGACGGGTACGGGGACATATATGGGTACGGGGACGGGGACGGGAAACGGCAATTTAAAAAATTCCCGGGTACGGGGACGGCTTTGAGGACGGGTTTTTTTAAAATAAAAAAAATAAAAAAATAGAGTATTGCAAATAAATAAAGAGAAATATTAATGCAACAAAATAAAATAACAATACAAATAACGTAGTCCAATGTTTGCTACAAGTTACCACATTAAAAAAAAAAACACTAAGGATTGTCATTAATCAACTCGTTCTCTAACTCCGGCTCATCTAGTGAAAGTTCCGCAAACTCTAAAAATCCCACATCATCCATTGAATCAAAAGTATCTCCACCAACGTCCCACAATTTHTTCTTCTCATCTTGATATGCATCGGAATTTCTAGATAAAAGACGAAGATTGTTGTGAATGAAAACCAAATCTTCAGCACGACTTGGATTCAACCTATTCCTCCTTAATGAGTGAATGAATGCGTAAGTGCTCCAATTCCTCTCACAGCAAGATGAGGAAGATGGTTGCCCAAGCAACTTGAAAGCCAAAGATTGAAGAAGAGGAGTGTCGGCGCCAAAGTTCGCCCACCAAGTCAAAGGATCCCCGGTGCTTCGCTTTGAAAGAGAAATRGGGTCTTCAAATGAACCCATCATGAGTGAGAATTGTGCATACTCATCGTAGACTTTACCTTGCTCATCCGAATTTGGAAATATTCTCCGAAAGCACTTCATTRTTTCACGAGAAATTTCGYCATCTCTATGAGGAGCAATTCTAGAAGAATCTTCATTAAGCCAATCACTYCTATAGTACCTTCATTAAGAGTTAAACATAAACAAGCTTTAATAATTTAATATATTATGAAGACTCATTTTTTTAAAAAAAGAAACAATTTAACGATRAATACCTTGGATTCAATGAGTGGGCAAGACAATGAAGAGGAGTGTAGCTCTTTGTCCAACGAGCTATTAAGATGTCATACACAACATCCCAAAAGGGACAACTCTCATTTTTATTAAGCTTTTCTTTCTTGTAAATCTCAACCTTCACTTTCTCTATCATGGAATCCCACATCTCATACACCAAGTGCAAGGTTGGTTTATCGGTGTCACAAGCACGGATCATATCATAAATAGGTCTAGTGAAGTCGAGGATGTAGTCTATTTGATCCCACCATTCATCACTTAAAATCTTCTCCTTTGCAAAGCTTGCTTTCCCCGGATCATCCTCTCTATATGAACTCCATTKTTCACTAATGACCATAGTTTGAAGAGGTCTTTTGATTAACTTAAACCTTTTCAACATAACAATAATAGYGGCAAAACGAGTTTCCGCAACCGAAAGCAACTTAAGAGGAGTAAATCGAGTAAACATTGCCAATCTCATGTTATGGTTCATGATGTAATTCTTTACTTGTACGGCATCTCCATGAACCTCTGTGATCCAATTACACAATGCATATGTCTCCATATTAGATTCAGTATTCTTTGCCGCACATATATTCTTCAAGGCAAGATTAAGGGTGTGCACAACACATGGGGTCCAATAAATATGAGGGTATATGCTCTCAATTAGTTCTCCTGCTCCCTTACAATTAGGTGCATTATCAGTTATTATTTGCACCACATTTTGATGACCCACATTCTCAATGACTTCCTTCATCAAATCAGAAATGAAGAACTTGTCCTTAAATTCTCCAAAACAATTAACAGCTTTAAGGAACATCGGACCCTTCCCAGAAGATGCCATGAAATTAATAAGAGGTTTTCTAGTTGGATCACTCCAACCATCACTCACAATGTAACTCCTTTATCTTTCCATGTTGCTTGAATTGTGTAACAACATCTCACAATTGGCTTTCTCTTAACAAGCAAGTTGTACGCAATTTAGTGTAACCAGGAGACGATTGCCCGGTAAATTCATGTGTAGCAGCCATATGATAAGACCTCACATAATGTGGATTCCTAGCAAGATTAAATGGCAAGCCCCCTGTGAAAACATTCTTGCTATTTCTCATCTAATTCCTCCCTAGTAGACATGTCATATAGTTTTAAAATAGGATTGGAACTCACATCTGCTCTCCTTTTAGAGGAAAATTCTACCACATTAGATTGAGATTGACTTGGCAAAGAACTTCTTTATTTGCCGACTCTCTCTTCTTATTCTCAAACTCTTCCTCTTCCCTAATCATTTGAACTTTATCTTGACGGGTAACTTTAGTACAAGGTTTTATTCCTTGACACCTTGTTGAAGTAAATGAGCTTTTACTCTAGAATAACTTCCACTCCTTTTTGACCACAAAATTACATTGAAATTCCCAAGTTCCTCCAACTACCCCTTTTCTCCAATCTAGTAACATATTTCCATAAGGTTGGGTTTGGACATTACTTGAAGTAGTAGATGTTGAACCACTACCACTAGCATTAGGATTAGATCCTTCACTTGTCATTTTAAGTTCACTGTAATTCAAAATAATAAAATGGTGTTGATATAATTTTCCAATAAGGCAATTACTAATTACAATTGACAAAATAATTAAAAAAACCTATAAAAATCAACACATAATCACAAAAAAAACAAAAAAAATTCGAGCAGCAAACAAAGTATATTATGGCAGCAAAACAAAATCAACCCAAGTCCACACTGACTATAGTACCTTCATTAAAAATTCGATATTAATCGTTAACTTCATTAAAAAAAAAACAATTTAACTTCATTAAACTATGGCAGCAAAGTAGCAAACAAATCAACCACAAAATCAATCAGTATCCCAACTATGATAAATTGATAAATGATAATTTATAAAAGTAAATGATAATTATAAATCAAAACTAAACAACAACAAGAAGGCAGAAAAGAAAAACAAGATCTGGAATAAAAAAAAAGCAAAAAGAAGAATCGAACACATACCTGGTCGCCGAGCACCACCGGGAAGTCCGCCGCCGAGCACCGCCAAGAAATCAGCCGCCGAGCACCACCGGGAGAAGGAATCAGCCGCCGAGCAAGTGAGCAACCCACGAAGAAGAGAGAGAAAGACAAAAGGTCAAGAAGTTTTGAGAGAATGAGAAACAGTATTTTTGAAATTAAGGAATCAGTATTTTGGACTTTTGGTTTTATTTTGGGTCAACAAAGCCCATTAGTAACAGGCCTTCAGCAACTTAATTTTTTTTTTTTTTAAAATTAAGGTCGAAAATGCCCTGGGGACGGCTGTTACTCTCACGCGCCGTCCCCGAAACGTCCCCAGTCAAGATTGACCGTCCCCGATAAGTCCACGCGTCCCCGAGACGTTCCCGAGCCGTCCCCGTACCCGTTTTATCCCGGGGACACGGTACGTCACCTCCTAGCCGTCCCCGTGCAACATAGGTGATATATTATTGGAGGTCTTTTTCAAAGAAGACCACTTTAGTCCTTATGTGTCAATTAATTTTAAACCATCCTTCATAATATATATGATCATGCCATATAATAATACTCTCTCCGATTTTAATTAGTTATTTAATTTTTTAGGCTGATTTTTACATACTGCTCGTACATTTTTATTTAATTTTAGGGCTGCGAATTTGAATTAGAGAATTTTTTTACTTGTAAATTTGAATTACACAATTTTTTTTACAACTTTATTATCAGTTTTTGAGATCATTTTCCACCTTTTAATTACGAGGTACAATAATAGTACAATTCCCTTAGCAATCTACATTTTAGGGCACTCACAATAAGGGGTTCATGATGGGGTTTGTGTGTAAGGTGTAAGGTTTGATTTTCGAACCCCTTATTGTTAGGGATAGTTGATGGAGTTTGAAAGTTGAGAGAGGTATGAAAAGTTGAGAGGGGTCTGTATGAGTGACGTGGAATTTAGGTGGAGTATGAGGTGTAAAATAAAAAGGTAAATAAAATATAAGTTAGGTAAAAGTATAAAATATGGATATATATTTTATATTGGGTCCCACCAACAAATCTCTAAAAGGCTTGAACTATTGTTGGTGAGGGGTTTGTTATGGGAGGGGTTTGTGTGAGGTTGATGTGGCAAGAGTTCAAACCTCGCTCTTAAAAATTTGAAATATTGTGCGTGCCCTAATTTCAAGTGGGCCCACGTCCACCTACTCATTACTTCCCATTTATCAAACAATTAAGATCGGATGGAGTAATTAGAATTAATTTGGGGAAGGAGAGGTGGACAGGTGGTGGTGTGACCACCTAAAATTACCTTGTTACCCTTACTAATTATAATTTCAATAATAATAAAATTTAAAACCAAGTAAAAAATAAAGAGAATTCAACCATTATTCTTACTTCAAAATTCAAAAATTTGTATCATGCTAAAAAAAATTCGAAAACTTGTCATGAATATAGTTTTTATTAGTTAATACATGTTTTTTAATATCATTAAACACGTTTTTTTGATTTTAAACATTTATTTTGATTTTTCATAATATTATAAATCATTATTTATTTAATATGTTACTTAAAAATATATTATTTTTAACTAAACACTATAATTTGCTTATATAAGCCAAGGGGGAGCATGCATGTGTCCCCTTTGGAGTTGACATCTTTACCCTTCATTTAAAAAATTCTTATAGGGTATTCAAAATGTTTTAAATCTCTTCCTAATTTACATGTGTCACGAGGAAGGTTTAACACACTTACACGTAAAAGATGAAATTTTATACCTAAAAATGACATAACTAATTAAAGTAATTTTCAAACAATTATGAACCAAAACTTAATTACACATGGAGTATATAGTTTATTATTATCTAAACATTTGCTTGCAATAACAATTACGACGTATATTCTCATTCTTTTCGAGGAAAATTTAATAATTGTCATTTATGTAAGTTGAGGCAATGTATATAATTAACCAATTACCTTTCATAACAGATTACAAAAACTTAACAACGCACGCATGACGTGCAATAAAGATCTAGTAAGTAAATAAATACACTTGAAATCCAATTTTGTGTGCTTATCAAACATCGTATAACAATCAAACAATTTTTAACCTGGTTGTTTTACACTACTTATCAAACACAATAAAAAGTTAACAATGTATTGTTATATACTTTATTTTTTCCCTTAATAATAAAATACTCAATACATTAAATAGTCGCACTAATTTGCTGTTAAAAAGTTTAATATAAAAAAAAGTTTAAGATAAAAGAAAAAGTTATTGCACTCATCGCATGCATAAAAAATCAATATTATCTAAGTAATGACGGATCTAGACTAAGTATCAAGCGGGTTCTTTCAAAGTACAGTGAACATAAAAAAACAGAAGGTATTATATGCATCAGATGTGCGATAAATTTATTGTGCATCAATTATATACTGACCCTTTATATAAATATAGTGACCCATTTTCACTTTACATCAATATAGTGATAAATAATAAGAATCACTATATTGATAAAAAAAGTTACTATATTAACCAAAAGGGTCACTATATTGTGATGCACAGTAAATTTATTTTGCATCCGATGTACCTAATACTTTGTTAAAAACAAACATTATACTCCATCGGTCTACCTTACTTGCTACATTTCACTTTGTACACTTTTTAATTCACATACGGAGTAGATAATTTGAATCCATTTATTTAATTCTATATGCTCAGGGAAAACTATTGTCATGTGTTATCATTGGATTTTGAACAAAGAATCAAGATTTATTTCATGAAAAAAAGTAAATGTGTAGATTTTTATACATAAATGTGCACGAATTTTCTTGTGAATACCCAAAAACCAAAAAATATTTGCATATTTATGTACAAAATTTTGTACATTTACTACTATACTTATGTACATCTTGGCCATCCACCTCAAAAACCGACTACCAAGATTGCTTAACCATATATATACTAGCCTAATTTGCACGCAATGCGTGCGATGAATTTTTTAGCTCATTACTAAATATTAATTTTTAAAAACACAAATTAGATTGATGAGATTTAATATAAATGATATAAATAAACACAATGACAAACAAATATTAATTTGATAAGTACTGTAAAATTGAAAATGAAAATTTCAAAAGTAAACAAAACAAACTAAAGTTGAATTTCTATCAAACAACAATACATGTAAAATGCAAAACTTAAAAACAATAATGTGAAAAACGTAAAATAAAAATAGTTGCAAACACAATACATTATTAGAATTAGAAGAAAAAAGAGAAAAAGAATTTGAAAAGTTTCAAACACAAATACTTTACAGTGTAGTTATAGAAGAAAACAATGTGAGTATTTATATTATGTATTTATGAGATTATTTCTATGAATTGTTATAGTGATTAGTGATTATTTGATTTATAGGGGATAAAATTGATGAAAAAAATGAGATAAATTATGTTATTGAAAAATTGCATTTAAGAAATTTATTGATAGATTGAAGGATTGATTTGTTTATTTGATTAGTAAGTTTTAAATTGATTTTTATTTTTATTTAGAAACTAAAGTTGATTGATTGAACAATTGAAGAAATTAAGGGTTTCAATTAAGAGTTAATTCTAGAAAGTTATTTTTATTAATTAATCAATTAATTTTTGAATTTTTGATTCATTATGGTAGTTTTTTAAAAAATTATAATAAATTAAAAAATAAAATAAAAGTTCCAATAATATATTACTTTTCTAAAAAGTTAAATTGATGAGGGGTGTGATGGTATTTTCATAGGGGGGACACCATTGCTCTTCCCTTGACTTATATAATAGAGATATATATATACTAGCTTTTCGATCTTTGCACGCTATGCGTGCTTAAATTTTACGGAAAAAAATTTAAATTATTATTTCTCATTCAAAACTGATTTTTTTTATTTTTTATTTTTATGTTTAATCCTTAGTTGTCTTATAAATTGTTGTAGTTGTATCAATTTAAATTTTGATTTTAATTATTCTTCTTTTAACATGCATATATTTATGTTAGTTTATATTTGAACTTTATTTATGTTAGTTTGTATTGGAGCTTTATTTCCTTTATACACARTTTAAATTAGGAAAAGAATTGATTGAGGAAAATCAATATAGGCAATTCAATTATTATTGAAAGGGTATTTAAGTCTTTGTATAGGGGGACACCATAACTCCCCTTGGCTTATATAATAGAGATATATAAATGTAATTTTGGAAAGGTTGACGTACGGCTGCTAAATGTAGTCTTCAGAATTACTGTATTGTTTTTTTTGGTGAATGTGGGATTAATTAATTAACCTAATTAGGAAAATTAAAAATTAACCAGTAATCTGATGTTGCCTTATATAAAGTGGAATGCACAAAAGAAAAACTCGCAATTGTCAAAGTAATTACAGTAGTCAAATTAGTCTTGCTTCTCATCATCGTTATTCAAGTACTTACACAGTCTACTAGTCTAGTGTTTACTTCTACTTCCATTGATCATTTTCTATCTTGTGTAGAACTGTGGATGTTCATCCTTAAGAAACCTACCATGGCCGCCACGACCATGCTGTTCATCCTAATTGTTTTCGTTGCCCTGCATTCCACAGGTTTTTTGTTTGTTTTTTTTTTTTTTTTTTTTTTTTTTTTTTTTTTTTTTTTTTGTGGTTTTTAGGTACAAGCTCGAAAGATATCTATGATTGTGCTAATTATTTATTTTTAAGTTAAATTTTTGTAAAAAAATTGATTAATTGACATTTTGCTAGCTAGGTAATCTTGTAAAGTGTTCTTACATCCTTGTGTCCTAGCTATGGAAGCATACTCCACATTCTTTTAATGACGCAATCCTGACAGTATGTATATTATAAAATTGGTGTTACATTGCAAGGTAACACAAGAAGTTTGAAAATTGTTCTTTCTAAATTAAATGAGCGAAATGATAGTTTTGGCTCATTGAGTTAAAATGTATAAAATTTTAAAATTTGGTGGTACTTTCTCCGATCTCCTGTTAATAAAACTTTTTAGGTATGCTACTTTGGTTTCATAGGCTATCATGTTTAACTTTGAATAGATTTTTATAAATTCAATACACAATGTGAATTTAAAAAATTTAAAAAATTTAAAAAAATTGTTCATTTTAAATTAAATGAGCGAAATGATAGTTTTGGTTCATTGAGTTAAAATGTACAAAATATTAAAATTTTAAAATTTGGTGATACTTTTTCCAGTCTCCTATTAATAATAAATTCAAACTTATTATGTATGCTACTCTGGTTTTATAGGCTATCATGTTTAACTTTGAATAGATTTCTATGAAATAAATTCAATACACAATGTGAAAATCTATTTGAAATTTCAACTAGTTGTTGGTCGATCTAGTGTTTATGCATGATGACACGTTGTTGTTTTTTTATAGATAAGTAAATTGCAATATACAAGTATATATTACGAATGAATGATTTCTGTTTTAATGAATGTATGCAGAGGCACAAATCGGAGTATGTTACGGGATGCTAGGAGACAACTTACCATGCGCAGAAGACACGGTTCGCCTCTACGTTGCCAACGGCATAAGGGAAATGAGGCTATATGATCCCGATCATGATACACTCGAAAGCGTCAAAGGAACAGGCATCAAGGTTATGTTAGGTGTTTCTAATGGAGACATTGTATCTATAGGTTGCCATCAATCAACGGCCGACAAATGGGTCGAAACCAACGTTGTCCCCTATGCCGACTCAATCAAGTACGTCGTGGTAGGAAATGAGGTAAAACCATATGAAGAACAAGCCTCATCAATGGTACCGGCAATGCAAAATATTCAAAATGCATTAGTTTCAAATCATTTAGACGCCAACATTAAGGTTTCCACTGCTATTGATACAAATTTGACTCAAAATTCATACCCACCATCTAGTACCACATTTAAAAATTTGTCATACATTACTCCGATAGTCACTTTTTTGACAACTTATGATTCACCTTTGGTGGTTAACATTCAACCCTACTTTGCATACATAAGTGCTCAAAACATGTCACTAGACTTTCTTCTTTTTACTTCATGTGGTCCCGCGTTTAGCGATGAATATAAAGGGAAGACATACGAATACCAAAATCTATTTGATGCGATTTTTGATTCAATAAGTGTGGCCTTAGATAAAGTTGTTACAACTCAAACCGCGACTTCACACATTGACGGTCTTAATGAGGAGAAGAAAAATGCGATGCCGCCTGGTAAGGTTGTCGGGGAAGCTTCACATCCATCTAAGAAAGGTTTTCCACACGGAAGAATGAGCAATGCTAATAATCACGTAATGGGTCGGACAATACAGAAGGGGTGTGGGTTGAGATCATCACATGATAGAGATCCGGCCACGGTTGAAAATGCAAAGACGTTCTACACCAATTTGATCAAACATGTTAAGCAAGGGTCTCCTATGACACAAGGCCAACCAATTGAGACATACTTATTTGCAATGTATGATGAAAATCTGAAAGAAGGAGATGAAGTTGAGCGCCATTTTGGTCTTTTTACTCCTGATATGTGTCCCAAGTATGGCCAACTTAACTTTAATTGACATCCGATTTTATTTCAAGTCATTTTAATTGTAAGCAATATGTAGTTTTAAGGCCTGTGTTATAAATTAGAGTCGTTAATAACAACCAAACTCTTTGGCTTTTGGTTTGTTTACTCATGAAATTACTCAATTATATGGAGTGTTCTTTGATCTTCGATATTAATTGATTCTTAGTAACTCCAATTGTGCAAATTAGATTCCATCTTTAATGTCATGTAATTTGGCTCCACCCGTAGATCCTATCTAAGGAGGACCAAGGTCTACCAACTTTGCCAACTGCACTTCCTTGTCTCATTATTGTTCAAATTTAACACTCTCTCTCTATATATAATACGAAGTATATATAAAAGATTTTTTTAAAAGAATATGTCTCAATGTCACTGTGGAATTTGTCGGCAAGATTAGATTACGTACTCCTCAGTCAAAACTCAAAAGTAACAGAGCTTAAGTTTACTTAATTACTTGACATTTTTTCCATGTCCAATTTATATTTCAAAGCTGGTGTTCCAAGACATAATTCACAATCCGAGAAAAAAATAACAATAATTCATTCAAGGACGAACTTTTGTTGGAATTAGAAGCTCAATCTGATACAGTAGCTAACCTAAGTTCACTGTAATCCAAAACAATCAGCCATTGATGGCATTGAACAAGGAATTTGTGTTGAGATAATTCGGAATATTGAGAGAGATGAGAAAGAAAACAGAGAATAAGAGATGAGAAAGAAGATTTTTATTTGATTTATTCTTGCCCTTAATCAGAGTTTCAATTGCTATATATATATACAACTTACTCTGAAATCCTAGAGCTAATAACAACAACAACATAAGGAAGTTGGTTAATAACCACTTTTCCCGCCAAAAATAACAGAAACTAAAACAAAAGTAACAGAAACTAACAAGAAACTGTAATACACTGTAACATTGCCCCTTCCTAAAAGAGACTTGTCCTCAAGGCTCAGGAACAAGGAAAGAAGGGAATTGAGTGCAAAAAACCACAGCAGGCTCCCAAGAAGCTTCCAACTCAGAGAATCCTTGCCATTGTACCAAATACTGATGC
The DNA here is from genome assembly GCA_008642245.1 of Bassia scoparia. NCBI lineage: Eukaryota > Viridiplantae > Streptophyta > Magnoliopsida > Caryophyllales > Amaranthaceae > Bassia > Bassia scoparia. The sequence goes on from SNQN01000129.1 coordinate 34,240, forward strand.
TGTGATTGTCCCCTGACAGTGATTGTCCTAGAATCCAGAATAGCTGCAGGTTGGAGTTCAACTTGAGTGGGATCTGTCCCTTGAAACCACGATGGGATGTGGGTAGCAACAGGAAGAGAACCACGAAATGCCTTCAAATGTGGCACATGAAACACATTATGGACCTTTGCATCGAAAGGTAATTGTAGCCTATAAGCAACCTTGCCTATGACCTCAATGACTTTAAAAGGACCATAAAAATGAGGAGAAAGCTTGACATTAGTCCTTCTAACCACAGTAGACTGTTTGTAAGCCTGTAACTTCAACCAAACCCAATTTCCCACCACAAAAGACCTTTCTGATCTATGGCCATCAGCTTGTGCTTTCATTCTATGTTGAGCCTTCAAAAGATGAAATTTTAAAGTCTTGATCATGTTTTCTCTCCTCTGCATACTCCTATCTACCTCAGCATTGGCACACTCACCAGGAAGGTAAGGGAGGTGTAAAGGGGGAGGTTGGTTGTAAACCACTTCATAAGTAGTGAGTCTTGTTGCAGAATGAAAGTGAGTGTTGAACCACCACTCAGCCAAGGGAAGCCATAAACTCCATTCCTTAGGCTTGTCACCAGTCATACACCTTAGATAGGCTTCAAGGCACCTATTAATGGCCTCTGTTTGACCATCTGTTTGTGGATGGTAAGCAGATGAAAGGAGGAACTCTGTGCCATGTAAAGAGAATAATCCCTTCCAAAATTGGCTGAGAAAAATTGGGTCTCGATCTGTCAGATACTATGGATCTAGGCCAACCATGCAGTTTAAAGACATTATCCAGATAACATTGAGCCACCTCTAAGGCAGTAAAAGGGTGAGACAAAGCCATAAAATGACTGTATTTACTCAACCTATCTACCACCACAAATATCACATCCTTCCAGCCAACTTAGGTAAGCCAGTGATAAAGTCCATAGAAATATCAAGCCATACTTCTTCAGGAACAGGCAAAGGTTGCAAAAGACCAGGGTAAGCAGCTGTATCATATTTAGAAGCTTGACATAAAAATGGCTAACATCCTTAGTTAAGCCTTTCCAGTAAAATAATGCTTGCACCCTTTTGGCAGTTAATTCCCTTCCACCATGGCCACCTTCAGGAGTATTATGCTGCCAAGAGATGATTTTGGCCTTCAAGGATGCATCAGGACCTACAACAATCCTGCCATTCTTCTTGAGTAGATCATGAGACCACTGAAATCCTGGAATGAGAGATCCCTGTTGTAATTTGAGAATAATTGCCTTATAATTGTCATCTAGCTGATAACTGTCTTGCAACAAAGAGACCAAATTAGAATCCACCACAGAAAGTGCTAAAAATAAAATTTCAGCACCAGAAACTCTAGATAATGCATCAGCAACTGTATTATCTTTGCCTGCCTTGTACTGAATATCATAGTTGAACCCCATTAACTTAGATAACCATAATTGCTGAAAAGGGGTGGAAATTTTCTGTTGTAAGAGCAATTTCAAGCTCTTCTGATCAGTTGTAATAGTGAAATGAGTGGATGACAAATACTGTTCCCACTTTTGGACTGCATGTACAATAGCAAGTAGTTCTTTCTCATAGACAGAAAGCTTCTGCCATTTTGGACCCAATGCTCTGCTTATATAAGCTAAGGAATGTCCTTCCTGTAATAACACAGCACCAATACCATGCTGAGAAGCATCAGCCTCTACCACAAAAGGCTTAGAAAAATCTGGCACAGCTAAAACAGGAGCAGTAGTCAAGGCCTGTTTCAAATTGATGAAGGCTGTTTGAGCTGAATCAGACCAAGAAAAGGATCCCTTCTTCAGTAATTAAGTCAAGGGTTTGCTAATTGAAGCATAATTTTTCACAAATTGTCTATAATATCCTATCAAGCCCAGGAAGCTCCTCAATTCTTTAACAGTAGAAGGAATAGGCCAAGAATCCACTGCAGCAATTTTTCTTAGATCAGTGTGAACTCCAGAAAAAGAAATATAATGGCCCAAATATTCCACTCTATCAGTGGCAAACGTGCATTTAGAGAGCTTAGAAAACATGGCATGTTGAGACATTAACTCAAAGACTTCCTTCAGATGCTGCAAATGCTCTTGAAAAGTCCTGCTGTAAATTAGGACATCATCAAAAAATACAAGGAATTTAATAAACATAATCGGAAGCACAAGACTAATATTCAGAAATAAACATATTGAAGAACGAAAAGTAATAATTGGAACACACATTTAATATAGGAAAACCCGACTTTAAAAGAGGTAAAAAAAAACAATTTCACAGATGACAACTAACAAGTAATAATTAGGATTTTTTGCGAAAACAAACCTTTTAAAACGATAATCGCAAAATGAAACCTAAATGAAAATTTTCTTTGCGAAACACCACCTTATGACGTCATTGTGAGTTTGACTCTTACTAAATGGCGTTGACTTCACATTTGACACCCCAAATCCTTATTTACACCCCTCACATCTTTCCCCCTCTAATTAAACGTGCCCTAATTCCCCCCCCCCCCCCCCCCCCCCCCCCCCTTCCCCCCCCCTAATAAAATCCCCCCCCCTCCCCCCCCCCCCCCCCTATTTATTCACATCTTCTTCTTCCATTCTTTATTCTTCAAAGTTTGAATCTTGGTGCCTCCATTGTTGTTTGAATGTTGCTGCCTCCATCTTCTTCTGCTGGATTTTTCTACAATAAAACAACAAGAAACCAACAGCAACAAACAAGAACAACAACAACAAACAAAAGCAAAAGCAAGAAACAAGAACAACAACAGCAAATAACAGTACCAACAACCAGCAAGATGGCTACATATCAATAACAACAACAACAGAGACCAACATCAACAAAAAACATCAGCAATTCCAAGGTAATTATTCACACATCAATAGCAAAACACAACAATAATTTGCTTCAATTATAACCAACATTACAACAAATTAACCAAAAAAAACAAATTAAATGGGAATTACAACCAGCAACTCGAAAACCAACAATTTGATTAAACATGCAAAACAACCATTCTTTGCTTCAACATCACACAGAACATCAAATAAACCCAAAAAATGAAAATTTTGGGAATTAAACCATAAATTCGAAGAACAAAAGAAGGTAACAGAGTATAAAAATCACACCTTTGTTTGTAGATCACCTTGTAATTCACACCAATTCGTTTGAAGCTCCTTCGAGAATACAACGCACCTCTTTTTTTCGCCATTCGTAATCCCAAAATCGAGCAAAAAAAAAAAACGAATGAACAGTGAGTAATATTGATGACAGAGAGTGTATAATGAAGTAAGAATTAATTAGCGAAAAGCAATTGGAAGTAAAAAAACCTGACAATCAACTAATGAGTGATGAAATTGAATTCCAATTTTTTTTCTTTTCTGATTTGATAGCAGTAATGAATGGTGTTAGAGAAGAGTAGATGAGAGAAAGGAAGGAAATGAATATTCTATGTTGAACATATTAGAGGGGAGATGAAGAGAAGGGGTGCAAATAAGGATTTGGGGTGTCAAATGTGAAGTCAACGCCATTTAGTAAGAGTCAAACCCACAATGACGTCATAAGGTGGTGTTTCGCAAAGAAAATTTTCATTTAGGTTTCATTTTGCAATTATCGTTTTTAAATGTTTTCTTTCGCAAAATTTTGGTTATAAAAGGTTTGTTTTCGCAAAAAATCCTAATAATTATGAATTTTTTGTGGGGAAATACTAGAGATATATCACATTTTGCGAAATAATACCTCAATAAAAAAAATTTGTGGAGAAATACCAAACTAAATTTTAAGTCTTGAGGTACCAAAGTACCATTTTTCGGCAAAGAAAGTCAATATTCTGGCATTGACTAATCGACTTTATGCAAATGTGTTGAGCATAGCTCACACTTGCGTTTATTACCCAACAAATCTCTCATTTACTTCTTTCATCTTCTACTCACTCCTTAATTCCTTATCCCTCGGTCCCTTCTCTCTCCTTCGAATTCACATCTTCCCCTCTCTCTTTTCCAGATTTGTCAATTCTACTTAGTAAAGACTCCATTTTTTATGGATTTTCTTCTCTAATCCATTGTAAATTTGTAACAGGGAAATTCTTTTAAACTTTTTAATTTTCATCATCTTTTGGTGCATTAAACCTTACCCTAAATTTTTGAATTTTTGCTTGAAATAGTTTAATACATGGTTATTTATGTAGTGTGATTGTATATTTGTGAAAAAAAGGAAGTTTTATTGCTTGACAATGGTTGTTTGATGTAAGGAAGTGTGTTTGGTTGTGTTAGTAAGCTTTGTTTATTGTTAGTTTAGGATAAAATTAGTATTATATGTTGTAGGAACAATACTTTAATTAATACATGGTTAATTATGTATTGTGAGCTGTTGTTTCTTTGTGAAAGGATTTAGATGAAGACATCTATCCCAAAAAATGCCCTAAGAGTGAAAATTTTACAAATAAGAACACCAATTTAAATTAAAACCCTAATTTTATCTAATATGAATTATAATCAAAGTACATGTTTACCTAAAATTTGGCCTTCTGAAGCTTGTAAAAATGGTGAATTGAAAAGAAAAGTAAAGGAAACGAGGAAGAAGAATGACATAAATAAAAGAAATTGAATGAATTTATAAGGGTGAGGAGTATTTGACCATTGGAAGGTAATTCAAAGGTTTTAATTAAGGTGCAGTTGGTGTAATACACACACAGGGTTATTGCCGAAATATTTACTTTTTTCTCGAAAAATGGTACTTTGGTATCTCAAGATAAAACTTAAATTTAGTTTGGTATTTCTCACAAAATTTTTTTATTGAGGTATTATTTCACAAAATGTCCCATATCTCTGGTATTTCCCCACAAAAAATTCACTAATTATTCAATGTATGATCGAAAAAGGTTATAAGAGTACAAATGTACTACCCCGAGACATACAAGAGTATGTTATGACTCTCTAAAATGTATTAGATAAAATGCACATAGAGTCATAGAGAGGTAGTAAACATACTCTTGTATAGAGCGGGGATTTTGGTTAAAAACTGTTGGTTTAACTGCATTTGGTTAACGAACTGAACTGAAATGAAACACAAATGAAAATTAAACTGAATTAATGTCCTTTCAATCAACTGTGAACTGCATGTAGCTGAACTGAAACTGAAACCGAAACCAGACTAAAATGAAATGAACTGATCTTAAGAAAACCAAACTGAACTGTAACTGAATTGAAATTAACTAAAAATCAAGAAACTGATTTAAACTGAATTGAATTGTAATTGAACCTTGAACTGTTTTAAACTGAATTAAAATTTGGTTTAAACTTAATAATTTCATACTAATGAAATTGATTTGAATATGATAAATTGTAATTCAAACAGGACAATAATACTAATTTGATGATAATATTAATGATCTTAAATTTAGCAAAGTAATTACTAATTAATTTGTGTCATTAAACCTAACATATACTTTGTATTTCATATACTTCGTAATACGAGTATATTGTAAGTATATTCAATTAAAATGACTAATCTTAAATTAACTTATAAATTTAAGCGAGCTCGAGCTAGAGTTCATTAAACTTTTGTAAGCTCGAGATCAGCTAAAAAGCTTATTTTGTCTCACTATTAAATGAGCTCAAATCCCATACGATCCTTTATCGATGAATCAACTTCACAAAAAAACATAGTTAAATAGTTTAAAATACAAATTAAAAAACCAGAAATAAAAAAAACACAAACTCCATACTAATCTCACAAAGGAGAATACTAAATCCAATTGAATGGAATAAATAATCTCACGAAGGAGAATTATAGATTCAATACAATAGAAGGAGAATAGAAGGGAGATTTATTGAAAAACCTTAAAATTAAAAATAAAAGATGGGCTTAACAACCTAAAGGTTGGTGGTAGCCCCAAAATCTATGAAAAATCTAGGGGAAAGCAAGAAGAGAAGAGAGGAGGCTAGTATTTTTTGAGAGGGAAGAGAAAGTATCTACTATGTTTTTTACATGTATCCTCCTTATTTTTATGTTTTTCAATACACAACTTCTTACAAATATAATATATAGAGTAATACATAAGAAAAAATTATACAAATTACACATGAATAATTTACACATTGCAACGAATCTAATAAGATCTCACAAAAATATATTTTTCATTACATATATAAGGCACATATTTTTATGCGCCCAAGGCCTAAATGGCCTAGTGCCTAAAGAAACAAGGCCACGTGCCTCACAATGGACATGTACGAAATGGACATGTGCCATTAATGTCCCATGGCATACAGAGGCCTAATGTAATAAATACGAATGAATCTACACCCTACATGGGAGGGAAAAATGTCCCATTCGAAAAATAAGATCGTGACACTAAGATCGTGACACTTGGCACAACATGATTGACATAGTATCACATCAAAAACTCTATAAATACCCCTCATGGGGGGAGGGGGGGTTGTGTTGATCATTATGTAATCATTGAAAACCACTCTAATCGCCCGGTTACTCAGGATTAAAACTAAACTCTTATTTGTTTTCTTAATTGCCCCCTTTTGTGCACATACTTACTTAAGTATCGGAGGGGAGATAATCTAATAAGGACTATTCTTCTTCTTGAAGGTGCCTAGGATGTCTCTAAAAGGTGGATGACATTTCCAGTTGGACCTCTGCCTGAGTAGCATTGACAAGACGCCGCAAAGACCTATGAACTCTACAAGTGATACTGTTTAGGAGCTAAGGGCTACAACAGTTGGCACCATCTGTTGGAAGATAGACAATTAGAGTTGGATAAGGCAGGAAAGACCAATGAGCCTAAGGCAACTAGCAAGTCGAATGGACCAAAGGTCCAAAGCAAATATGTAGAGGCATCGAGTCTCAGTAAGCCTATGGGGGCTCTGGACTCTGGCTAAGCTATTAAGACCCAAATAAGGGCACTCTTTGAAGATATTCCCTTCAACCATTATCAAGAACAAACCACTCAGCAAGAGGAAGAGGCATTGGATCATGATGAAGGAAGTGAAGGATCAGAGTATGTGACGCTTGAAATGTTAAAACAAAGATTTATGAGCAAGAAGAAATAGAAAAAAGGGATTTGAGAAACTAAACATGCAAATCAGCTCCTTGACTAAGGATAATGAGACCCTTAAAGCTGAGAAGGAAAAGCGTTTGAGGGAAGCTAAGGAAGGAAAGAAAGAAATGGCTATGTCTTCCAAATTTCAGGAGATGACCAAGAAGACATGTGACAAGGGAGATTCGGACCTCCAAATCACTAAGTTCAATCCCTTCAAGATTAGAGCAACATCAAAGAGTCGCCCAGAGAAGGTGACTAAGAAGTAGAAACAACCGTCGGTCTTGGTCTGTGTTGAGGACGAGGTCGAATCCTCTTAAAGTTGCAAGCCATAAAGGGACATGCGGGACCTCTTAGAAAAGAAGAAGACTGAATCAGCCAAGAATGATGCAAGAAGGATTTTGGAGAGAAAACAATTGTAGAAATGCCTGCAAGAGTTGAATGACCAATCTAAAGAACATTCTTCCACAAGGTCTACGCCCATTTGTTCGCATGTCTCACATTCCTTGCGGATGTTTAGGGACTATTCATTCCAGGAACCACGAGTTCCAACTTCCTATTATGATGGAAGACAACCCCAAGTGGGAGCCTATGGAATGAGCGGCCAACTCAGCGACCAGCGACAATCTATCTCTTTGTCCCAAACCACTCCACTCTCTTTCGTCATCTGGCTTGCTCCACGTATGCCCAAAGTGAATTGCCCAACTATGGAGGCATATGACGAAAACTCAGACCCAAATTACCATTCGGAAATGTATAGCACTTAATGCTAACTACCCAGGCGAATGACACTTGGTATAGATACTTCCCAACAACTCTCAAGGGAGTTGCCTAGAAATGGTTCAGTAGACTTTCCGACTGGTTGTATCAACAATTTCTCTAAATTATGCGTAATATTACTCCATCACTTCATGGCTAACCACCAAGAATGTAAGATTAGCATGCATTTAGGGAAGATATACTAAAGAGAGAATGAAAGTCTAAGAAGCTATTTGAGGAGGTTCAATAATGAGACTCTCTGAATCCCGGGTCTCTCGGATGAGGTGATCATGGACAACTTCTACCATGGATTGCTTAATGGTAGTCACTTCAAGTTTGAGATGATCAGGAAGACATGCACAAATTTTAAGTAGGTCTTAAGAGAAGCCGAAGAATACATGTAAGCTGAAGACATATGTGCAGTTGGTAAAGGAAAGGAAAAACAAGGGCAAACTCATCGGTTGCATCACAATTCGATCTTTAGCAATAAGAAAAATAATCGAGGCAACCGAAATGAAAATGACAAGGCGCTTGGAATAGCTCCGATGGACAGAAGAATTTCTAAGAAAGGAAGAAGAGGAAATGGGAGAACGGTTCTAAGATTGAGTATACAAAGGACATCCACCAAGTGTACTTAGTTGTCAGAAAAAAGTGAAGATTGATGATCCCCCTCTTATCAGAAAGGAGAAAGAAAAGAAAGACCCGAACAAATATTGCAAGTTCCACCAAGACATAGGACATTGGACTAGCGACTATTTCAACTTGAAGAAGGCCTTCTATGCATTGGTTTTTCATGATGAGAAATAGAAGCATTCGGTGAAAAGCATTAAAGAAACTAACACTCCAAAGGCTATAAAGCCTAGTGAGAAGATCCCCCAAAGTGGAGACTTCGGTACTGTTCCGGTACACATGATATCAGGAGGCTTTGCTTTTAGCGATCTAACCATAAGAGGCCAAAAAGATTATGTAAGGAGTTCAAACCAGGCTATGAAGCATGAGAAGGATCCGGAGGATGAATTTCCCGATGTGCTAGTATGCGAGAAAGATAGAGGCCCTTCAGTTACACCACATGATGACCCCTTGATGGTGGAACTTAAGGTAGCCGACAAAAGAGTACGACGGATACTCATTGACATAGGAAGTTTTTTTGGACATAAACAGTTTCAAATGATTGAACAAGTGGAAGTATGATGATGATTCGCTCGTGAGGGTGCACAATCCAATCATCGGTTTTTAGGGCGGAGTGATTCACCCCATCGAGAATGTCACACTTGATCTACGCATAGGAAGAGGAGAAAAGTGCCGACACATGAACGTCAAGTTCTTAGTACGAAAGAATTTATTGGCATACAACATTATTCTTGGACGTCCCACCCTCAACCGAGCCAAGTGCATTATCGTGAAACACTTGACGTTGATGAAGTTTGTTTGTGATACTAGCTTGAGAGTGTTACCTAACCACGATCAAGCCACTTGTTGGGAGCAAGAACAAGGACGAGGCAATTAACTTAGATGAACCAAGAGTGATCACGAAAAGGAAATCAGGTGAATTTATGGTGGTGCATGGGGTATACCAAGAGGCAATAACCATTCATGGCACTTAATGCAACTTTTTAGGTAAAGAAAAGTTGAAGCATAATGACATTAGAGACTTGATCCTAAGTGAAAGCTTGAGAAGGAAAGAGTCGGTTGAGTTGTCTAGTGGTGCCTATTCTACTGAGGGGGGACGAGGAAGACAAGAAATGGGTAACTCAAGGGGTAGATCGAAGAGTAGAGGGAGGAGCAAATCGAAAGGAAAATCCAGGATTGTGTGTTGGAATTGTGGAACAAAGGGACATACCAAACGGGAATGTCCAAATCCTAAGAAGAAGAGTGGCTCGGTGTAACGGAACAACGATGATGGTTCTTCATCAGTTAGTGTGTCTTCGAGGGATGCCTTGGTTCTAAACGTAGATAGTTCTGTTGAAAACTAGATACTTGATTCGGGTGCATAATTTCATTCTTCTTCGTGCAAGGAGTATTTTCAGAACTTCAAGAGTGGAAGCTTTGGAAAGGTTTATCTTGCGGATGGTAACTCATTGAGCATTGATGGGAAGGCTAATGTTATGATCAAGACTTCAAGTGGGAGTTCATGAAAGCTTGAAGATGTGAGGTATATTCCCAGGCTAAGGAAAAATCTGATTTCTAGGTTAGTTGGACTCAACCAGTCATAGGGTCATGTTTTGAAAGGGAAGTTGGAAGGTGTCAAAGGGGGCCATGACAGTTGCTTGGGGTGATAAAACTGGAACCTTGTACACTATCTTAGGGTGTATGAATATGGTGCCTACGATTGTAGGATGTGATTCCAAGCTACGTCATGCTTGGCTTGGTCACATGAGTGAGAAAGGGATGCAACTACTAGCTTAAAATGGTAAGTTGTCGGGGTTGAAATTAGTCGACATGGAATTTTGTGAAACATGTGTCTTTGACAAGCAGAAGAAGGTTTCTTTCACAAAATCAAACGGTCCTTGAAGAAGAACAAGAAGCTAGAACTTGTGCACACGGACGTATGGGGCCCATATCTCATTCAATCCCTTGGCGGTTCTCACCATTTTGTTACTTTCATTGATGACTCAACCAGGAAAGTATGTGTTTAATTCATGAAGCAAAAGTTGGAGATGAATGAAAAATTCAAGACTTGGAAGGCGGAGGTTGAGAYTGCTTCGGGGCGAAAGATCATGGCGATCAAGTACGATAATGGAGGTGAATATGATTTGGAAGCTTACAAGGGCATTTGTAAGGAGAAAGGCATTATTTTGGAGAGGACGGTTGCTGGAAAGCCTCGCCAAAATGGGGTCGTGGAGCGGATGAATAGGACGTTGCGTGAAAGGGCAAGGTGTATGAGGTTGTATGTGGGTCTACCTAAATGTTTTTAGGTAGATGCGATTAATACTGTGATTTACCTTGTAAATCGTATTCCCTCGGTGCCTTTGGATTTCATGATTTCGGAAGAGAAATGGAGTGGGAAGGTGGTTTCTTACTCACATTTGAAGACTTTCGGTTGCGTTGCTTATTTGCAATCCAAAAAGAGAGACAAGCTTGACCCGAAAGCCAACAAATGCTACTTCATTAGGTACGGTGATGATAAATATGGCTATCGTTTGTGGGATCCTAAGAACCGTAAGGTTGTTAGGCATTGTGACATTACTTTTGATGAGAGTTCTTTGTATAAGGACAACTTTTGTGGAAAATCTGCAGAAAAGGCATAGGTTGAGCTTGAGAAGGAATTTGTAGAGCTTGATGGTGGAAAAGTTCGAATTGGCGATGAAGCAAAAGAAGAAGAACTTTATGTGCCACTTTAACAACCATCTCCTCAACAAAAGGTTCATACTCTCGTGAGTTCTAGTTCGAGTGAGTGGGATGATGATGTAGATGATGATGATGAGGTTTGGGCTGAACCGACTACCACTCCACTAAATAGATGATCAGGACGAGTCACAAAGTAACCAGATAGGTATTCTCCATCGGTACACTACTTATTGCTTACGAATTCCGATGAACTAGAATGTTACGTGGAAACAACGAAGTTGGGTGACTCAAAGAAGTAGGAGCAAGCAATGGGTGAAGAAATGTGTTAGTTGATTTGCCTAAGGGAAAAAGGGCTCTTAGGTACTAATGGATCTTTTGAAATATTGATGAACCAGCTGGTAAAATTCGGTACAAAGCAATACTTGTAGTTAATGGTTTCTCACAAAAGGAGGGCATTGATTTTCACGTGATCTTTGCTCCGGTGGTGAAGTTGACTTCTATAAGGATTTTGCTTGGGATCGTGACTTCTGAGAACATGTTCCTTGAGAAAATGGATGTGAAAACAACATTCTTACATGGTGATTTGGAGGAAGAAATCTGCATGAAGCAACCGGAAGGGTTTCAAGCTTCGGGCAGCGAAGACTTGGTGTGCAAGCTAAAATGGAGTCTATATGGGTTGAAACAATCTCCGAGATAATGGTATAAGAAGTTTGACAATTTCATGTTAAGCAATGGATTCGTGAGAACGGATGGTGATCATTGTTGTTATTTCCAAAGTAATGTGGATGGTTGTATCTACTTGCTTTTGTATGTTGTCGACATGCTTATTGGGGGTACTAGCATGGATTTGATTAATGACTTGAAAGGAAAATTGTCTTTAAGATTTGAAATGAAAGATTTGGGTGAGGCTAAGCAAATACTTGGTATGCGGATTTCTAGAGACTTTTTAGAGGGTACTTTGAGGTTGTCTCAAGAAGAATGTGTCAAGAAGGTGCTTCAGCGGTTCAACATGGTTTATGCCAAGCCTCGGCTCTCTCCTCTTTCATTGGATGTCAAATTGAGTAAGGAGGATTGTCCCAAGACAAAGGAAGGAAAGGAATTAAGGATGACCACTTTTCCTTATTCTTCGACTGTTGGTAGCATGATGTATGCTATGGTATGCATGAGACCCGACATTGCACAAGTAGTGGGAGTTGTTAGTAGATTCATGTCAAATCCGGGTGAGAAGCATTTGGAAGCTATAAAATGGCTCTTGATGTATCTCAAAGGTACTTCGGGTATGGTTCTTTGCTACAAGAGGAATGAGGTTGTTCTTGAGGGTTTTGTTGATGCTTATTTTGGGGGCTGCTATGCATCAAGTAAAAGCACTTTGGGGTGATGTTTACTATTGAAGGGACGACCATTAGTTGGTTGAGCAAGCTGCAGAACTGTGTCTCCATGTCTGCGACTGAAGCTGAGTATGTGGCTATGTTAGAGGCAGGTAAGGAGGTTGAATGGTTAAAGGCATTCCTCGATGAGATGGCCTATTAACAAAATGGATGTGTGTTATATAGTGATAGTCAAAGCGTGTTGCAATTGGCTAAGAATCTTGTATATCACTATCAGACCAAAAACATCAAGCGGTGATATCAATACATAAGGAGTTTAGTGGGTGATGGCGCGATGAGTTTGAAGAAAATTGTCGGAACCGAGAATCCTGCTGATATGCTCACTAAGATTGTGTCTAGTGAGAAATTGAGGTTTAGCCGAGCCTCAATTGGTCTTATTCATTGATTGTATGAGATCTTTGTGCCATGGTTGCTTATTGTTGATGATAGTTTGAACATGATGGATTTTCATGTTTTGTTGTGCCTTTGTATCTCTTTCAACTGATCTCCAAGTGGGAGATTGAAAGGTTGAAGTGTGGAGATTGTAGAAAGTGAGGTTTGAAGATGGTTGTAGGTGTGTGTGAGGCAAGGGAATAAAAGGCTCGAGTCATGCATCAGTGCAGGTTAGAATTTCTGACAGCCCAGAAATGCGTGGGCCACGCTTGGATATGCTTGAGCCACACATGTCTCTCTACCTTAAATGCGTGGGTCATGTATTCTGAGCTAGATTTGGCTCACTGTGGGATGCATGGGTCACGCATTCTTGGCCGAGCTTTGCTCTGTTTTGAGCGGTCAAGCGATGAGACTATAAATAGCTTCTTTTCTTCAATAGTTGGACATTCATACAATTAAACACACTTAGACAAGTATTATATCTCTATAAACCCTTAAAACATCTTGTTTTAGCATAGGTTTTAGATTGGTGCTTTGCAATTGTAAGCAATTGGAGCTTGTTGTACTTGTTGGAATTCATCATCAATATAATCATAGTGCGAAGGGTAGGTTTTTCTCCTAGTTTTCGGGTTTCCCACGGTAATCCTATTTTATTTACTCTTTTACTTCTTTCATATGCTTGGATCTTGTTTATTTCTTGCTTTCTTGGATGTACTTGGTTGTTAGTACTTGCATGTTGGTCTTGCTTGAGTTGTGTGAGTTTATTGCAAACTTGTTTTGCTCGTCTATGACACAACATTCCTTGCCAAGTCTAGTCAGCCCAATGATTGGTGAGACTCTTTATCTCTACTTGGCATTGTTAGAGCATGCTCTATCGGTTATTATAGTAGCTGAATGAGAAGGGGTACAACTTCTTATATACTTCGTAAGCCACGTCTTGCAAAGTGCGGAGCTGTGTTATGCCACGACAGAGAAGTTAGGTCTGGCCTTGCTTATGGTTAGCCACACGCTCAAGCCCTATTTTTCGGCACATAAGATTGTCGTCTACACCGACCAACCAATTAAGCAACCTCTCACTAAGCTTGAAGCCTCTGGGAGGATGTTGAGATGGGCCTTGTTTTTAAGTGCATATGGCATTTAAGCGAAGAAAGGCAATCGAGGGACAAGCCTTGGCTGATTTTATTATTGAGATGGCTAGACCTCTTGTCCAAGAAAGCCAATCAAGGGACGTATGATCATGTATGTAAAGTACAATTTCAGAGTCATTAGGGGACATTAAGTCCAAAGAGAAAGATGACAATTGTTCCCTATAGATCTTCAAAAGCGGTTTGCTATAAAGATAAGGGGAAATTAGTAAAATTTTGTTGGACTTAAATTTCATAAGGGAATAAAGTACAAGGGAATATAACATAATTAAGAGAGCACATTATGGAAAATTCTTATATTGTTTCATCATTTAAAGACACTTAATAAGCTGGAGCGGTCTAAAGACTTGCTTGTGCATTTGATTTTAAATCTCTTCCTAAATTATAATAACGAGAAGTGAACCTATAAATGAGTCCACACATGGATATCCGGAGTAAGGGAAACTAGAGCAATAAAAGATATAAAGTGCTCACTTAACATCTTTCATTTAACTTCACAAACGGGACGAGTAATAATTATTTAATATATATAATCAGAACAATATAAAAAGGGAAGAAGAGCGTTACTGTAGATGTGAATAGTGTGAACAGTTCACACGTCCCCACACATGCCACGCAGCCCACTTTCTGAAGCAAAGACCGACCCGACCCCAAACCTACCTAACTGCTACCCCCAAATCACACTCTCATTCACGTTCAACAAAACTCACTTTCCTTCTTCTCCTCTTGGAAGCTCAGGGCTCCATGGTGGCTTTGTGTGCTTCCCATCCATTTGCCTCTTCCTTGCTATTTCTTTGTCGCGTATCTACTGCTACCCATCTCCCTTTTAGTGGGTTTGCTAGCCTACGTTTGGTGTAGCAGTTAATACTGCCAATATAAAAGGGAAGAAGAGCGTTACTGTAGATGTGAATAGTGTGAACAGTTCACACGTCCCACACATGCACGCGCAGCCCACTTTCTGAAGCAAAGACCCGACCGACCGACCCAAACCCTACTAACTGCTACCCCCAAATCACACTCTCATTCACGTTCAACAAAACTCACTTTCCTTCTCTCTCCTCTTGGAAGCTCAGGGCTGCCATGGTGGCTTTGTGTGCTTCCCATCTGTTTGCCTCTTCCTTGCTATTCATTTGTCGCGTATCTACCTGCTACCCATCTCCCTTTTCAGTGGGTTCGCTAGCCTACGTTGGGGGTAGCAGTTAATACCTGCGACCCATCCACCTTTGTCCCTATTTTGGGTCATCGTCGTCTCTCTTCTCTATCTGTTATTGCGCTGCTGCTGTTGTTGCTTTGTGGCCCCAAACGACACCACTATTGTCGATTTGTTGCTATATTGTGGGTTCTCTTAATATCAATGTTAGGGTTTCACTTTTATAAGGTATTCTTATTCTTTTCTCCTCTTCTTCCCTCCAATTTTGTGTAGCGTTTTGTTCAAATATTGAGTTTTCTTTTAATTATTTGTCTGTTTTCGTTTGAGTTTTGTGTGAATTTTGTTGGAATTATTAGTTTTGTTTCAATTTCGTGTTGGAATCCTGAGTTGAGTTTTGTGTTGTATTGTTTGGGCGTTTGATTTTGTGTCTAATTAATTGGTTCGAGCTTTGTTGGTCGCTCCTGCTGTTCTACTTGGTTTTGCAAATAATTCGTTGTAGCTCAAGCAAGGTAATTTCATTTTATTGTTCCAATTTTAGACCTGAATTTGGTGTTTTGGTGCTGAATTGGCTACGTTATTGTTTGTATTTGTTAGTTTGATTGGGTTTTTTGGTTCCAAATTGTATATTTCCTTCGATTTTAGTTTGAATTTGTTAGTAATGTCTTTGGATTYATCAATTAAAAATTAGCATTTGGTCTCAATTACCATGATTTATACTTAAGGGTAACATAGATAGTAGGTTGGTTGAGGGGAAGCTGATTATTATGGGCATCACATGCTAATTTAGGTTTCTCAAGCCATGTGTATTATTGACAGATATGGCAAAGTCATTTGTTCGTTTTATTATTGACAGATATGGCAAAGTCATTTGTTCGTTTTGTGTTTCTCATTCTAAATAGTTCGTAATTTGAGGGTTTTTTTTTAAGATATCAGGGTTTGATCTGAAGGATATGCTGGTGGGGAATTCGGTTGCATATGAGTTTGATGTGGAAATCGACAAGAAGGAGATCTCAGTGAAGCTTTTGAAGGACGTGAATCGATGGGAATTTGTCGATTTGCTAGGGGGGAGCAGCCTGTGAGTTCGGCCTTGGAGAATGGATTAGTTGCGACTTGCGAAAAAAGGATGAAAATATAAGTCCAGTTTTGGCACCTTTTCAGCTTGTTAGTCCTATGGAGATCTGGACTCAGGATGCCAAACACATGAGGCTCTCATTGCCTGTAAGTCCAGTTAGAATTC